>MNCI01031904.1:172365-183559 GCA_015680685.1 Gnetum montanum
GGGGTACCTCGCCACTCATCAATGGGGGAGATAGCCACCAATGCTAACCATTCAAAGCCCTTAGTTCCTTTTATATTTTTGTTTTACATATTTTTTCATATTTACTTATTTTTTGTTTTACACCATCATTACCATTTTCACTATTTATTTTTTTGACTTACTTTCATTCGTCATATAATAAGTGCTCATGATGATGGATTGTACTATAATAATGTTAATTGCTAATGTTTGGTTTTTACCTTTGATTTTCAATGTTGATATTAAGATATAGTTCTTTTGATAAAATAGGCAATGAGTCCATGTCACTCATTCACCCATTTAACTTTGTGGTCTCCCTTGATTTTGGAACTGTACTGTCCCTTTTTCTAAATAAACTTATTAATGAATTGGTGGCTTGGTATTTTTCAAATCGAAGAAGGACTTAATGGTTGAAAAGGGTGTGACTTCAAGGAGATTCGATGCATGTGTGTTGGCTATTCTCTTGGGGTACTTGGATTCTTTTCATGGGTTTTCTGCCATTCTTCCATTGATCAAATATCAGGAAGTTGAGTGACTAAAAATAAGTCTTTGCATGGTGTGGTTCTCACACGAAAGAAAAAAAAATTGGTGAGAATTTAAAGCATACCCCTTAGACATAATAAAGAAATATGGGCTACAAGCATTGGTTATGGCACTGGAAAGACATGTTACCCATGTTTGAAGGTTCCCTCTAACTAAGGCCCTTTCTTACTTCCTACTTCCTTAGAATGGTGGTGACTCTTTGGGAAAGCATCCTTGTTGCTTCATGAGGATGGATTGGTCAAGTGTATTGATGAGAGCTCACTGAATGTGGTTGGTTTGAGTCCAGCTTTGGAATGATTTCTACTTAGTTACCTTAACTAGAAAATAAAAAAGGAACTTTACACAACCTTGCTCTTGGGATTCCATTCCATTTTCTACTCTCCATATTTCTTCCCATTTTCCACCTCATTGCTGATTTTATGATTAGTCTATATTTTTTTTTGATACATTACTTTTCTTTGGTAAATTCTTGTGGGTAATTCTTTAACCATTATTTCTGTATGTCATCCCTAGAGCCTACATACTCTTTCATTTGGGGGTTTGTTATGGCATAAAAGGCATGAGCCTACTTTGGGGAGGGCCTACTGACATTCCTTTATGATGCAATTATTAAATTCTTCTCCTTAAACATTTCTTGCAATTAACAATTTCTCATTTCATCCCCATCCGTGACATCCATTTTATTGACATCGTTGTTGTTATTTTTCCCATTTTTCTTGTTCCCTATACTTTTCCACCCTATTTCTACTGAAGGTTCACTCTTAGTTGTGGGGGCCCTATCACAAAGTTTTCCATTCTACTACTTGTATCACCCCTACACCTTGGGTAGTTATAAGTGATAAACCTCTAACCCAATTTTTGCCATAACCACAACTCAGCTAATGCACTTTATATCGAGGCAAGGTATCAACTGCATTGTGGCTTTCCTATCCTTGCTCATTTTTGACTGTGTTGTGTGTGCATATGGTGATTACATGAACAATGGAATGGGATAGGAGGAAGCACTCGGGAAGGACTGGAGCTAGAGTGTTTAAGCCATGAACAAGTTTGGTCTCATGGCTATGGATAAACAATGGAAGGTGCAATTGCAACGTTGGCAACAACATACCTCATTTTTTGTTCTCTCTCTTCAAGCTGTTGGATGAGGGTCTGGATGTCATCTATGTACAGTGTTCACCACAAAGGGCATGAACACCAATGTTGTAATATGTTTGTCGATTCGTTCACTGGGCACTTTGAGTCTGTTATTCCCTGTCGCTATCAGTTCTTACTTAGTCAATAATCCAATACCTTTCCAATATTTTGTAAGGAACTCAAGGACTAGTTTTCATTCAGTTGTGGGGGTATGATGGGCCGTGATATTAGATACCTGATATTGCTTCCACGATATTGGGATAATGATGTTGCGCCCGTGATATCGGAGCCTTCTAAGGAATATCGGGCATTCGATATCAGGGCCTGTCTTGTCACCTATAAATAAGAGTGGGTGCACTTGGTTTGGAAGAGGTTAGTTAGACGCTTACCCAAACTATTGCCTTTTCTCCCTCTCAGAGTTAGAATTATTTCTGCGTGCCCACAGTAGGAGTCATAAAGTGAACAGATCCTCATTCGAGCATTGTGTACTTGAGCACACCTTGTGTATAGTAATAAAGATGAAATTTGTGATAAACCTCACAATACCCAAAATAGATTAATTAATGTTAATTGCAGCTATTTAATGCTTTCCTTAGTTAATTAATGTTCTCTCTCTCTCATCCTATAACTCTCATACGTAAGCACACTCAATACGATTACTTCGAGCATGTGTGTAATGCTTGGTAACCCAGTAATGATTAGTGTTTGGTAATCCCCACAGTGTTGCACTGGTTCAGGATGTGTACAAAAAGTGAGAATAGATGCCGGTGTTAGGACTAGTTAAAATCATAGTTGAGTAGTTAAATTAAATTAGTTACTTAGTTATCTCTCTTATCCCTTTGTAGCACTAGGCCATAAAACATAAAAATATATAAAAATCATATACCTCAAGTTTACTTAACCATAGAATCATGCTATACAAGTAAGCTTGGGAAGACAATGATTGACTAACCCATCCTTGTTCCAAAAAAGTGCATAAGCACTTAGTCCTTGGAATTAGACCGGATCATGCTAGACGCTTGTATTCGTATGGTTGAGCATAGGGATACCTCGTTGCTCATCAATAAGGAAACTCAAGGTTGGTAGCATAACCTCTATGCATATAGCAAGTTAGATAGGACCCACTAGATAAGATTATTTTACCATAAGGCTACTTTACTAATGCTATACCCTTAAGTGGAGGCAAAACTTTGGGTGTGGCATTATACCTTAGGTGTTGAATTCTATTTAAAAGAGAAAAACTTTAACTACATGCTCTTTCATGTAAAAGGGAAAAATTTTAAATATACATATTTGTAAAATCGAAATTGAAACTAGAGGTGTTGGAATCTAAAATAATTAAAGCAGAAACTGATCAATAAGTAGGTTATGATATCACACTTAAAATATTGTATTTATGATATTATATCTTTTTAGAAAATATCACACTTGTGATGTATCTCAGTACTTAAGTTTGTAAATTTCACTCCTACCACATTGAATGTACCATTTTTGGTTAGTAGCATAACCAAACTATTGTAGTTTCATTCCATAATTTAAAAAATAGTTTGTAAGTGCTCACAAACTAAATGTAAATTAATTGATAGAGACCTAAGAAACATAGTTAGTGAGTGCCCACAAACCAAATGTAAACTAATTGACAGAGACTTATTTGAGTAATCTGTACCTCGACATAGCTCATGAATGATAATAGTATCAAGATTTCTTCATTTTCATTGTAGCATTTTGACTTATCTTAGAATTTACATTTAAAGGAATTTATCCTTTCATACACTTACCTTAATATTTATTTTGCTTCATGCTTAAAATAATAATTTATGTTTTCCATCCATGTTAGATATGCAACATAAGTACAACCAACTTCAAGCCTAAATACATTAATGTTTGGTAATCCCAACTGTGTACCACTTGATACACCTAGCAATCAGGAACTTGGTAACCTAGTAATAGTAGCATAAGTTCTGGATGTGTATAAGAAGTTGGGAATTGATGCTTATTACATAGTCTAGAATAGATGTTGATTTCTGCACTAACATTAAATAGATTAAATTTTAATAACTAACATCATATTCAAAGTACCATGATGATACACCAACGTAAATTATTATGTTTATAAGAAGATTGATTCAATTTTTGTTATCTACTTTTAAGAAAAAAATTTACTAGTTTTTTTATCCTATGTTTTTGCTTCAATTATTTTGATTTTTAACAATAATACAAAAGATACCCAAAAACTAACAAAGGTTCCAAAAGAAAAATGAAATAAAAAAAATAGAAACAAATGGAAAAAATAAAGAGACAACCCCATTGAAGCATTTCAAAATATTTACATATAGCCTCTAATACAAACTAAAGTATACCACTTTAGAGGCAAACTAACAATAAGGTGTTAGCCTAGTGGTAAGACTCTTAATTTAAAAACTCCAAGTCATATGTAATATCTACCCACTAGCATTACATGTACAAAAGGTACCATAAAAACTTATAATGACTAAATAAAAATAAAAAAAGCTATATAAAAAAATACATTACCAAATATAGAGAATCACTAGACTAGTAGACAATAAGGACATAGAAAACCAATGGAAAAAATAAGGAACAAAAAACAAAAAAAATATCAATTACCCTAATATACTTGAAGTTACAATCTCTCAATCATAAAAACATATTTCAAAAATTATTTTTATACATAATTTGGAACCTCTAATATATCATTCCTAAAAACATACTTAAAAAAAAATATCCATGATATCCTACATAGCCCATTTACCCTTATTACTACATTTAATAATGAGGTGTTAATAGTAAGTCTCTTGATTTAAAAGCTCTAAGTCACAGGTTTGATTCTAATATACAATGTTGAGTTATAAAGTTTTAATTAGATTATATATCTAAGAGTGTACCTATATTACAATTATCTTATGGTTTTAACACCCTTTACTACTATGTCTATGATAAAAACTAACAATGAAATATTGCACTACTCTCTAATACTACTTTAAAAAGTACTATAAAACCAACTATACATACTTGACTATAACTTAGTAAACTAATGTAAAATAATCCCATACATCTCTATTATTATGTTTAAAATAAAATTATATGGATTTTCATGAAATGTTATACTAAAAATCCTTAATTTATATTTACATATCATTATCCTAGCCTTATCCTAACAAAATTGGGTTGTTTACATGAGTTCTTTTTTACCATTTACCTCTTTGAAGAGTTATATCCTTTTTTATTTGTAGTTTCTTCAAATCATATTTCATCACTTTTTCCTATGTCTTCTTTGGTCTTCCTTTCAGTGGTTGTTCTAGAACAATGATGTAGCAATCTTTGTTTATAGGCTTATTGCCTAATCTTCTTTATGCATGATCAAATGATCTAAGCCACCATTCTTGGAGCTTATCTTAAATAAAAGCCACTCCAAGTCTTCCTCTAATGTCTATATTATGTATTTTATCTCTTCTAGTAACATTCAACCTCCATCAAAGCATTCATGTTTTTACCACATTGATTTGTTCATGTTAACACATTCAAAAACATCCAAAACTACCTATGATTAGAACAAACTTTAAAACCTACACCCACTACCCCCTCCTCCCCCCTTAGTAATAAGTATACCCTCCTAAAATATTCTAAAAAAATTGCATATACTCCACTTATCCCATTTAAAACTAACTATACCCCTTCTTAAGAAATCTTGAACCTACAATCCTTGAATCATAATCACATTTGAAAAAGAAAAATTGAAAACTATCCATGACATAAAAAATTGTCAAATTCCTTCTATACTAACAAATAAACTAACAAACAAATAATAAAATAATCCTCCTCCTTTGTTCCATCCTTAATGCCCCACATCTTTCCCACCCCCCACCACACATGCAAAAAATTAATAACCTAATCCCCGCAACCTAACTTTCCTAAATATGCAAACCTATACTTGAACTGAAGATCCATGACTTTAAAAAATAATTAAATTAATTTTATATAAATAAAAAATTGTTGTAGGGACACCTCTTATGATCCTATTTTATGAACCATGATTTAGTAGGCTTTGATATCAGACCCCTGTATCGGACCCACGATATCGGGCACACAAGATCGTGACCTAAGAAGCGATATTGGGTACATGATATTGTGACTCCTGTGTAGGCCTATAAATACACATGTAGGCACAAGGAGTCAGGGAGTTAGTTAGTTAGTAGTTTTAGCTAGAAGTTAGTTTTCATTTTTAGTTCTTCTCAACCCTTTCTCCTAGTGCATGCCCATAGTGTGATGATTGTAATTGTACGACACCTTTATTCGAGTGTGACATACTTAGACACACACATGATTGGAAATAAAGATCGAGATTACTTCATCATTGCAGCTTTCAATTAGTTTAATTATTTAATTACTTTCTTAATTAATACTTCTCTACCCTCAAATCCTATTAAACGTGGAATGAGTACGACTTAATCATGAGAATTTAAATGCGACTACTTGGTAACCTAGTAGCGTACCAAGGATCTGCACTTGGTAATCCCAGTAGTAGTCATGCACAAGGTCCAAGATGTGTATGGATGATTAAGGAATGGATGCTCATTGCACTTAGGTTAGTGTAGATTCTCTCCTCCTATGTCCTATTAGCTAACTCTCTCTCCCTTTTCCTCCTAGCTTAATTAAAATTATTTTCCATTGCCTCTAGGAGTAGCACTAGTCTAGAACCACATCATAGACCTCACTCTGGACTAAACCATACATGAAAAAGTAAATGCTAGTCAAGGTGGGAAGATAGTGAATTGCGATCAACGAGTAACTATCTAGATACCAAAACTAGCCCGTCTACAGAGTTTGACTGGATCGTGCATGAAACGCTTGTATTCGTATGGTTTAGTGTAGGGGTACCTAGCCACTCATCATTGGCATCATTGCGAAGGACGATGTCAGTTATTTAGATTAGCTACATCATACAAGATCACTGTAACAAAGCATTCATGATATATCTCTTAGAAAGAAATTAATTTCAACTAAGTCACACACAAATTCACAACAATGTCTCTCTCACAAGACTATGATAATGCAACAACTAGTGAGGCAATTCATTAGAGAACCAAAAAATTATATAATGATGAAGATGAAGTTTGAAGTACCCAATTTGATGTAGGGGTCTCCTATGAGCATAAACACAAACAACATCATCCCAACTCACAAGTGCAGAACATACCTAGTGACAATGAATCCCTACTAGCCACTACAAGCCTAACATAATTACAAGAGGTTGTTCAAATATCCCACAGGCATTGTAAGGAAAGCCATCTACCCAGGCTTGTCTTAAAAAACTTTTCTAAGTTTTTATGAGGCTATGATTTAGATCCACAACATCATCTACAAGCCTTCCATAATGCTTGTGTATGGAATAACATTGATAATGGATGGCAAAAACTTAAGCTCTTTTCTATGACACTCATTGGCCAAGCAAAAGTATGGTATAGGTTGTTAAAACCAAAATCAATTTGATGTTGGCTGACAATGATAGAACTATTTAATGAAAGATATCAAACCTATGCGAGAGTGTCAGCTTTGAGGAAACAAATCCAAGAGTGGAAACAAGCGTAACATGGACCCTTGGACATGGCCCTAGAAAGATATTATGCATTGTTAAACAACTACCCAGGCCATGGGTTCTCTAAGGAAAGGCTAATGTACCATATTATAAATGGGCTCTGTAATGAAACAAGGGAGACCCTAGGGATGTATGCTTGAGGTCAACTATATGAACTCAAAAATGATCAAGTCCAAGAGCTTATTAGGTGGGTAGCAAAAGAAGAAGGAGAAATGGCTAAGTGGGAGAATGTTGAAAAATCTCAATAGGTCCAAAACCTTAAATCAACAAGGGCCCATGATAATGAAGAGGAGAAATCAACTCACCCAAGGGGGAGGAATCATCTTTGCTAGTACTACAATCATTAGATGAAATTGAGGCAAAGATCAATAAGATGATGGAATGGATGCATGAAAAATGTGGAGAATATGTCATTTCTATTAGAGGTAGAATTATGACAACCCAAGAAATAGGACAAAACAAGTTTAGATGATCGAAAAGAAGGTTTGAAGAGAATAAGAAATTAACTGCCAATCATACATATTAATGTAACATTTGCCTATACAATCACTCCAAGGGCTAATGTCCAATCTTGTCACATTTATAGGAGCATTGGGAAAGAATGTTACATCTAGAGTTTGTATAGAAATACTGTGTTCAATCATAGTGGCAACAATCCTAGTCATTTGGGGGGGGGGGGGGGGGGGGGGGGGGGGGTGGGGTCAGGGTGGGGGAGGCGTGTTGGGGCACCCCCAAACTAGCTACACCCTTCATACCATTTGAACCCAAGCGCTTATCAAGTTCAATATCCTGTTTCCCCAACTGGGTCAACATCTTCTACCTCACCACATTATTATTATTCTCCTCAATACCATCAACCCATATCCTTGCCAACAGAACCACCACCTTGGGTACCTTAAACTTAATTTCAACATTCTTATCTTTCATCTCCTTCTACATCACCACCAATTGTACCCAAAGTGTTTGCACCACAGTATCAACCCACGGGTGCTACTTGTGCTTCTACTATCAACCATAGTGGGAATCCTCCATAGCATCATAGGTGTCCCTTCTTTAGACGTGACTGTAGAAAGGGACACCTTAGCTCCGAAACCACTACATCCTCCAACTTAGCACAAGTTCAACACTATGGTGCATCTTTCTCCGTGAACTGTACACCTCATGTTACCTTATTCAGGCTACCTTATTTAGGCCACCTTATTTGGGCCACCACTCAACACTCTAACAACTATACAACCTAATGAATATAGCCACGTAGGAAGACATCGATCCTTGGATACCATCTTATGGTCATAGGTGCCATAGTGGGTCAACATTCATCAATTAACTACATCTTATAAATTTCCCCACTATGCTTACTATAATCAAGTGTGTGAACCCCACTCTAGGTACATTCCAATGACTACATCAAAAGAAACCCCATGGTTCAGATATGACCGGGTTCCAATATTTCCAACATGTAAGAATCCCAACCTTCCATTTATTAATTCTAGCCATGGTCAACTGATGAGACGCGACATGCATTGTGCCGCGATATCGCGTATGCGATATCACGTACGCGATATCGTGGTCCGCCGCCATATCTATAAATAAGAGGCGGCACTCCCCTTATTTCCCACTCCTGGCTAGAAGTAGCGAAGCTCTGGCAGATTGATCACTCCAAAGTTAGAATTTTTCCGATGTGCCCGCAGTAGGAGTCCTAGAGTGAACAGCTCTTTATTCGAGCAGCTTGTAACCTGAACCCAAGTTGTGTATGGAAATAAAGACGAACTTGATTGGATAAACCTTGCAGTACATGGTTTTATTTATTATTATTTAGTGCTTTCCTAGTGTGTACAAGTAGGACTTGATTACGAGCGTCTACGGACGTGTACGGCTAGTCAAGGAATCGGCTGCTTATCACACTTAAGCTAAATAGGTGCCTCAGTATGATCACTTTGAGCACTTGCATTACATGTGGTGATCCCAGTAACGACTAGCGTTTGGTAAGCCATAGTTGCATAGTTCAGGGTGTGTCCGGTAAGTGGGAACGGATGTTGACGCTAGTTAATTTAGACTTAGGACATTAGTTAGAGTTAGCTTAATTTCTCAACCCTTTCCCTCATAGCTTAGGAGATAAAAATAAAAATACCAAAATAATCACATACCTCAAACTTGCTTAATCATACACCGTGACACTTACAAGCAAGCCTGGGAAGACAACAAACGATTAACCCCAAGTGTTTCTTGTGGTGTTAAGGCATTTAGTCTGCGGAGTTCGACCGGATCGTGCATGCACGCTCGTATTTGTATGGTTGAGTGTAGGGGTACCTCGCCACTGATCATTGGCGCCGTTGCTGGGGACTAAGTGTTTTCATGCCAATTGAACATAAGGGATATCACTCACATCGTTGTGAGCCTAAATGAACCTTAGGGTTAATCAGTTAATCAAGAACATAAATATGGTAGAAATTGCACACCATTAGAAATGGCTTCTTCTTATGAAATCAACTCACCTAAGGACAACACAGGAGAAGGTCAGCATCAGACGCATAACCCATATCAGCCAGGTCCTAAACAGTATACGATAACTTATACTCATCCCGATGAGTATATCCCTGATTACACTTTTACTCTCCATCAGGACGAACAGTTGCACTGGAGAGATTTGTTTGGTAATATAGTTTTACCACCGGATCGATCCGTTCCGAACATGCTTTTCCGTGAATTGGCACAGATTGGCATGCAGGACTTATTTGCTGAATACGTTGCTGGAATATATCGCATAAGGGATTATCATCCCATAAATGCCCAACGTATTCCGGACACAAAGCAGGAGAGCCAACATTCATTATTGAAGGGCAAGGTTCCCCATGTCATTAGTGAAATAGGAGATGAGGAACCCCTCACAATGGGTTTCTTAGAAAATGATGTTCCTCCTCCTCACTCCGGTGAAGAGGTTAAGCATCAGGGCCTTCGATCAATGGTACATGCTACAGGCTCTGATCCCTGTGAGCACCAACTGTTCATGGCAGGAACAACTACTCACACTAATGACAAACACTTGGATCGTTACAATGATCGGGGCCGAAGCAGCCGAAGAGAAGGTAAGAAACATCGCCATGGTGATGGATCCCCTTCCTCTTCTCCTTCATCTCATCATTCACACTCTCCTTCCACATCTGGGTGCAATCATCGTGAGCATAACGGAGAGAGTAAAAGTAAAAGGAAAGATGAAAAACCTCGACAAGAAGATCGAGAGGAGTTAGGACAAGGGCAAGGACGTAGGGAAAGTAGGGAACCACCACAAAGACATCACAGACATTATGAAAGAGATGATCATGACGAGCCCCTACTCGCAACCCGAAGTATGCTAGACATTAGGGAGGCAGTTAGGATCCCCACAAGGCACTTAAATGATAGTAGGATCAAGTGTTTGGACATAAATAATATCCCACGTTTTGAAGGGGGATACAACGTTGATCCTCAACATCATTTATAGGCATTCCACGATGCCTGTGCCTTGCAGAACATTGATAGTGAGTGGTAGAAGCTCAAGTTATTCCCAAGGACACTCACTAAAGAAGCAGAGAGCTAGTACCGGTCCTTAGAACCGGAAACCATCAGGAGGTGGAGTACGATGCTTGAATTGTTCAACAAAAAATATCAAACGTACTGCAGAGTGTCCAACTTGCGAAAGCAGATCCAAGGCTGGAAACAAGGTACGCATGAATCCTTGGATGCTACCATGGCCCGTTACTATACATTGTTACATCGTTGCCTGGGCCATGGGTACACTAAGCGGGATCAACTTCACCACGTCGTGGATGGGCTAAGAAATGAAACGAGAAGAACTCTTGAAACTTACACCCAAGGGAGACTCTCCCAACTAAGAGCCCATGAAGT
>MNCI01031909.1:0-37430 GCA_015680685.1 Gnetum montanum
TAGTAATAGTAAATTATATCATACCTACATTATTTTCCAATGGTGCTAAGATGACCCAATATCAAGTAACTCAAATGACCAATGATTATTAAAATCATATGAAGAACAAAATAATCAAAACAATATGCTAAGAAAGAAATGATGGAAATGCAAGCAAGATATGGAAATGCAATAATATACATATGAAATGTAATGAAAAATAGGAAGAAAATATGCAACTAAGAATCTACCAAATGCCCACATGGGGTACCTAAGTAGAAATGTTTCAAATGAAATGCATTAAAATTCCTATTTAACCAATATCCTTGCAAATCAGCAATCTTAAACACATTTGGGGTAGTGAGGTCTACAATTTGGAACAGACCTGACCACATAGGTGAAAACTTAGTGTGAGGGCCAGTCTGACCAAACGCTCTATCTCTCTTAAGGACTAGATCTCCTACTTGAAAAATTTTAGCTGCATATTTTTTATCGAACCATCTCTTGACAATTTGTTGATGACCACACATATTTTTGATTTCTTTAACCCTATTAAGTTCTAAGTTTAAAATGTCAGATGCTAGTGATATTAGATGCTCATTAGTTGGTAAGTAGTCCAAGAAGAATTGATATGTAGGGGTCTGTAAATTAATTGGCAATATGGGTTCTTGTCCATACACTAAATCATATGGTGTAGTCTTGATCGATTCTTTATAACGAATTCTATCAGCCCAAACTACCCATTTTTATTGTTTGTGCCAAGTTCGTGGATTTTGAGTTACCAACTTTTTAATCCCATCTAATATAATTTTGTTGGAAGACTTAGCCAAACCATTACCTTGTGGGTAATATTCAGTTATTGCCTTGACAATGATGTTATGGTCCCTAGCCCAATTTTTAAACTCTATGGAAATGAAGGTGGGTCCATTATCAACTACTAAAGCATAAGGATAACCATATCTGGAGATTATATCATTTTCTAAGAAGCGAATGACCTCACGAGATGATGTAGTTTTGGTTGCTTTCGCCTCTAACTAACGTGTGCAATAATTAGTGGCTGTCAAAATGAACTTATGTAGGGTGGTAGATAAAGGATTGATCACTCCAATAAAATCTAAGGCCCATTGGGCAAATGATCTTGTTTCTATTATAGGTTGTAATGGGGCCGAACTCTTGGAATCTTTACCTTTAAATATTTGGCATTGAACACACGTCTTAACTAGGTTATAAGCATTAGTAATCATAGTAGGCCAATAATAACCAGCCCTCACAATTTTATGAACTAATGAGCTGTATCCTATATGTCCTTCATCATGAAGTTTTTTTATAGCATCGTTAGCTTGCTCTTGGTTCAAACACTTAAGGTATATTCCTTGCAAATTTTTTCTAAATAATTCACCACTTATTAGAGTGAATTTAGAACATTTTGATATTAAGAGCTTTCTTTTATATCTAGGTAAATCTAAGGGACAACGATGAAAGGTTAAATAAAACTTGATATCCCCATACCATGGATCATACAACCGATTGGGAGCAAATGGGATATCATTTTCTTCATTGATGGATAATATATGAAGAGGAATTGATTCTTTATTTATGGATAGATCACAATTTTCTGAGTTGAAGCTTTAGCTATTAATTTAGCAAGACCAGTCCCCCTAACTAACTTTGCTACCTTCTTCTATATCTTGACTCTCTAGAGTGCCCTCATCCCCTTTCCTAGCTATTTCATCTATGACTTCCACTTTGACTACCTTTATTCCCATGGTCTTTTTCATTATGACCGCATCTAGATATTGAAGGAGAGGGGTGAAGGAGATGATGAAGGTGAAGAAGAAGGAGAACCATCACCATGACAATGTTTACTACCTTTTCTTATATGGTCCCAGCCCTAATCACGATTGCAATCAAAATGTCCACCTTTATCATGAGTTCGTGTTCCTTTTTTAGACCCTTTGTGCCTATGGGTATTAGAACCTAGGTTATGAATAGTGGAATGAAGGTCCTGATACATAACCCCTTGGCCAAAGTCAAGGGGAGGAACATCATTAGGTGACTGCCTAAGGTAGGTTCACCACCCTCATTCTCGCTTAAGACATGTGGGGCATCCTGGGACCACTTACCCTTGAAAGACTTATGATGTCTCTCCTATTGCAAGCCCCTTTGATGTTGTGCCTCAATGGAACGGTATTCTCTCGATTCATGGTCTTGCACAACGTATTTTGTATGTAAGTGTGGCATGCCAATTCATGTGAGAGCACGAAGAAGCATGCTTGGGACTGAACAATCGGGAGGTAACACTATGTTACCCTCTAATTCTCGCCAGATGGAGGATAAAGATAAAGTCTAGTATATACTCATTGAGATGAATATATACCACTTGAACTTGTTGAGGGACTGGCGGATCAATGTCATGTGTATTACACCACCAATTGTTTCCTGTTTCAGACCTAGGTAGTGAGGCACTTTCGTATGAAGAAGGAGACATACTTGTCTATTCAATTTGCAATGTATTTTTGTTTATTAATTTCTCAACCAATCCTAAGGATTCATTCCAATGATGTGAATTATTTCCTATGTTCTAATTAGCGCACAAACAACTAAGTCCCTAAAAATAGCGCAAATGATAAGCAGCGAGGTACCCCTACACTCAACCATATGAATATGAGCATTTCATGCACAATCTGGTCAAATTCCAAGGACTGAGTGCTTATGCATCCTTGTGGAACAAGGATGAGTTGGTTGATTGTTGTCTTCCCAAGCTTACCTGTATGTCACAATTGTATGGTTAAGTAAGATTGAGGCATATGATTTTTATAGCTTTTATGTTTTTATGTCTTACGCTAGTAGGGAAGGAGAGAGGTAACTAAGTGACTAATTTAACTTAACTACTCATTAACTAAGTTCTAACTAATCCTAACACTAGCATTCATTCCCACTTGTTGTACACATCCTAAACTAATGCAACATTGCTGGGATTACCAAATGCTAATCATTACTGGGTTACCAAGCATTACACGCATGCTTGAAGTGGTCGTGCTTGTGTAATTTAACGATTTTCTTAATTAATCAAAATGAATTACTATGCTAATAATAGAAATGTAAAGTGCATAAAATAAAATAAATGCATAAGAAAATAAAATAAAAGAAATGCGTAAGGAAAAAAATCTCAAGTGTTGCAAGGATGAATTAAAGAGCTCATCTTTATCGCCATACACAAGGTGTGCTCAGGTATAGAATGCTCAAATAAATATCCATCCACACTTAGACCTCCTGCTACGGGCACTTGGAAAATACTCTAACTTTCAAATAGACTATAAGAGTTTCGCTACTTGACTGCTAAAAGACTTCTTCCCAATTATGCGCCTAGGCACTATATTTATAGACTTGGGAGCAACTCCTCTAATAATTAGAGTAACCGCTCTAATAATTAGAATAACTACTAAAGTAACTACTAGAGTAACCACTCTAATAATTAGAATAATTGCCAAAGTAACTACTAGAGTAACCACTCTAATAATTAGAATAGTAACCACTCTAATAATTAGAGTAACTACTAGAGTAACCTCTAGAGTAGCCACTCTGATAATTAGAATAATTGCTAGAGTAACTGCAAGAGTAACCACTCTCATCATCATTGAACAATGTCTTTTCACTCATTAGTCACATGGATCATGAGACAAATGCTAAGCTTGAGAAATCAAGAATAATGGCCTCCTTCCCCACATCCAAATGTTAGTTTCATCATAGAATCTTTAAGGCCTTTCCAATAAGTCTCAAGCAAAGATTACTAGGGAGTATTTATCAAACAAGCATTTATCTCCAAATTTTCTTTTCTTGCAAGAGATTAAGATTTCAATACATGTTATTAGTTTTTTTACTTATCACATTTTTAAAAACTATAATGTTTTTTGTACTACCTATGAAGTTCATAAAGGAGGTGTTGCTATTTTAGTTAATAAAAATTAGACTAGAATGTTTTAAATTTTGGCTCTAGCAACCTTGGAAAAGTTATTAGGATTACTTGTCACAATGTAAAAACAAACTTTACACTCTATAATATTTATATTTTAAATAATTTAAAAAATCAATCAAAGGTTTGCAAATATCTTCTATTTCTACCTAAATTTCTTTAGATTATTAGAGGTTATTTCAATATGGTTGAAAGTCATTTAGATAAGCTTTGTGGTCTTCCTCCTAATATGCCTTTTCAAGAAAAAGAAGATGGGTGCAATTTCAAAGAAATATATTTCTTTCTAATGTTAGCTTTTTTTTCCTACATAATTCAAATGAGAAGCATTATACTTTGTGTAATTATCCACATCAAAATGATAGATTTTACATCTCTAAGTTTTCTTTCTAAAAGCCTATAAGTAGAATTGCATATAGATGCTAATTTATTAGATCATTTTCACATTAGTATTTTTCTCTCTAGAATTAATTTTTCATCCTTTCAAAAGAAAGAGTTTATTTATATCAATGCTAATATTTCACAAGATCGAGTATGAAAACTATCTTTAAGTCTTTATGAAATGCAAAAGAAAAAAACATGCTTATGATATTAGATGGATTGACTAGTGACAATGAACTACTTGTGAGTTAGAAATTATGCAAATGATTTGGAAAGAGATTTTCTAAGTGAAAGTGTTAGGTGAAGAAGATCTTGTAGAATCTGAGCAAATGCAACTTCTTTTAAACTAGAATTCCTTTAATCTTGAAACTCAAAAAGTCTTGACTAAAGCTCATGATGTTAAATAATCTTGGGATCCTTTTGAAGCTAAAAGTGCTCTCACTAAAAGTTGCATATCCTAGTTGAAAAATAAAGATGAACCTTGCAAATAATTTTTTAAATTTCTAAAAGAAAAGGTCATTTACCTAAATTTAAATCATTTTATATAAATTATTTTATCATTAGAGATCCCAAAACTATTAATGAAGGTGTGATTTTTCATACTGAAAATAATAATGAAGGTGTGATTCATCTTCTTCTTAAGAATGAAGATCTTCAACATATTGATAATTAGAGACCTATTACTCTTCTTAATACCATCTATAACCTTTTATCTAAATGCATAAATTGTCATATTTATAAGGTTATAGAATATATCATCAAACCTAAGTATATATGTTTTATTAAAGGTAGATATATCTCAAATAATGTTATTGCAGCTTCGAAGAGAATGTAGTGGGCTTCTGATACTAACTAGGATATTTCTTTTATTATGTTATATTATGCTAAATTTTATGATAGGATTAAATAGAATTTTATTATTTATTGTCTTTATGATGATAATATTGATAAGTGGGTTACTTTCAAGCCTTAGAAAATCTTGAGAAAGATTTTATCTTTAAATTTTACCTTTCTCTTTTTAGCCTAATTTTACTATTTTTTGGAATTATATTGAGGAGCGGTAAGGTACCCCTACGTTCAACCATAAAAATCACAAGAGTTCATGCATGATCTGATCAAATTCTGTGGATGGAACTAATTGTGGCATCTAGATCGTTATCTCTTAATCGTAGTTTGTTGTCTTCCCACTTGGACTAGTGGTATCTTTGTCACGTATGGTTTAGTCCAAAGTCAGGCATATGATTTTTATTATTTTATATTTTATTTTTATATATTTAATAATAGGTTGAAACTCAATTTATAGTCAATTCAACTAATCAAATTGCTAATTAATAATCAACTACCCTAACATAAGTATTAGATCCCACTTTCCATGCACATCCTGAACATGTATAATGCTGTTAGGTTATCAAATGTTAAGCATTGCTAGGATTACCAAGAGTCATACGCATGGCCGAAGCAATCGTACTTATGTGCTTAATTAATATGCATGGAAATGTAGATATTAACTAAGTACATGAAAAGAAAATTACATGGAAAGTAAATCTAATCTAAGTCAAAATGATGCAATGAATAAGAATCAATCTCAATCTTATTGCCTTTCATGGAATGTGTCTAGGTACATTACCACTTGAATAAGGCTCTATACAACTGACTCAAATCCACTCTATGGGTACTCATTGACTATTCTCTAAGATTACAAAATAAAACTACAAGATTTTGCCTACTCTACTAAAAAACTTATGACAAAAAGTTATTCAACTTATGCCCAAATCATGTGCCCAAGTGATATATTTATAGTCCAGCACACATCTTACGATATTAGATATCTGACATTGCTTCTTGGGACCTAATATCAAAGCTCCAATATTGGACATCCGATATTGAAGCTAACAAAAATTAACTTTTTATTCAAAAAAATGCAACAACATGTTCAAGGAATTTTCCTCAACATAGTTGCATCAACGCAGCCAACTACTAATTGACTCTGAGTGCCGCATTATAAAATTTTATTTGAGTGGATGCATACAAAATCATGAAGTGACAAAAATACTAGACAAACATTGAAGATTATAAAATTTTTAGAGGTCTTCAAAAATTCCTTGAAGATGATTCTTCTTGTTACCACTAGCAGTGGCAAACTTTTAACCCTAGTTGTTATGTCGATGCTTCTCTAATTATGCAAAATATTCTTGAACGGTGGACTAAAATTTCTTCTCATCATCCCATAGATCTAGCAAACATGTGAATTTTGAGCTACTATCTTGTATGTGCTATGATTTGTCCATAGGCATATTCTCCATTATCTCCCTCTTGGCTTCGTTTTCGTTCCTAGTAAAAGACCTTCTTCCTTACGTGTTTCTTTTAGCATCACTTGTAGTTACCAATGGATCAACATTAGTTTTGATAAATATTTTTCCTTAATAATCAACCCTTTTTTGATCCCTTAGTTTTCTTTTAAGTATAAGGTGATTATAGCATATTATGCTCAAGGCTATGAGATAACTAAAATCATTAAGTTGTTCACATTATTTTGATCAATTACTATTAGTTATCATCATGTTTGAAAATAAGGTGTTAGAAAAATTTCAAAGCAGACATCCCTAGCCCCCATGACTAATAAGTATAACTCTGGAAGCACATAGGTCTTCAAACAATTGAAACCAAAGGTCTAATTTAGAAGATGACCAAGAAATATTGAACTTGAAGAATATAGAAAAGTAGGAAAAATTAATGAAATAAATTATTAGTCCCAAAATCATACATAAAATCAAAGAAATCACCACTAACGTTCTAGAAGATGTGAATTTTATTTCAAAGCCATAATCAACAAAAGTTATGCAAGTGGATCCTCCCCAAAGCAAGCTCTTGCCATAATGCCCTTGCATAACCACTTCTATAGATGTCCATGGACACCTGAGAAGTTAAATGTAGACCATGCCTTTATTCCAAACAACACACAATTGCCATGGTTAGGATGTTACACTATACTACATAAAACCAAAAGGCTCAGAATCACATGCAACAGTGAGGTGAATAATGGGATGAGAAGGGATTGCATAGATCGAAATGTAAGGTACTTGACCATGTCCACAATAGGTTCTTATGAAAATTGTGATTAAAATTATCAACATACCTATCTATCCAAGTTCAAATCAAGCCCATAACATGAACAGTGACCTCGCAAATGTGTTCCATCCTACCAACCACCATGAGTCCACAACCACCTTAAAGAATAATGATTACTCCAAAAAGACAAGAAAAAATAAGAAGGAAGGAAGAGCCTTAGTTAGTGGGGCACCTTCAAACATGGGTAATATGTCTTTCCAACCCCATAACTAGTGCTTGTACCCATTATTGTGTCTAAAGGATGTGCTTTGAATTCCCATTATTGTTTTTTTCTTTGTCTCTTTTTTGGGTTTTTTTTTTTGTTTTATTTTTTTTTTGTTTGTCCCTTCTCTTTCTTTTTTTTTTCTAAGATGGAAACCACACCATGCAAAGACTTTTGGATTTCTATTATTGGTCAATGAAGGAGTGATGATACGTTCCTCGAGGAGTCATAAACCAAACAAAGAAAGTCAAGAAGAGAACCCAACAAGTTCCCTTAAGGTCACAACCATTGCCATTCCCACTTGGTCATTCCTTCTTTCCTCAAGATATAATGATCATTGATTAATTTTAGTTTCATAACAGAAGAATCAAACTATTTCTATGAAAAATACCTTTTGTTCAAAGAACTAGAGGGATGGATGAGGTGGTCTCACTGCTTTACAAATTACTTACCCAATCATCTTGATAACATAGCAAAAAATCCCAACACATAGTGTTGAATTTTGCATTATGACTTGGCAATATTATTAACAAAAACATAAAATACATTCATAAAGAAAAAAGAGAATGACTTAAGAAAAGATAAAAATATTGAGAAATGGAAAACATATGAAGAATCAAAAAATTTTGGAAGAAATAGAAAAATGATAAAAAAATATTAAAAAAAGTGAAAAATACTTATTAGTTTTGTAAGATATATAAATCTAAGTCCTCTATTTCATCCATTTTCTTAATTCTAGAACTAATAAGAAGACTAAATGTCTTCATGCATCTTTGAACCAATTTTATATTCTCATTTTCAAGCCATTGTGTGTCTTCTGGTTTAATGACTACTACATAGACCGATTTTTGTTCGCACACTCGCTCTTGAAATTTTTTGTGGGCTATGTTAATATTTTGAATTTCTGACATACAACTGCATCCTTTACTATTAGTAGTGATGCATGGATTCTTCCATCTCCCCACGCTAATAGATTCATTGTTTCGGTTGGGTGTTGGAGTAACAATGGATGGTGGTCGTTGTGTAGGATCAGAGAACATTGGTTATGAAAAGGAAGGCATTGCACTAGATTGGCATTGTCCTACTTCAAATTATGTGGTAGGTTCATGAATGTTATACTTCAGCTAGGATCCTATCCCAAAGAAAGGATGTTTCCGAGTTTGCAATGGAAACCTACTGGTATCAACATTTCTATGCACATTTGTAACACAAGTGGCATTTGTTTAGTGTAGGTGTGATGCTAAACCTTCCTGTGTTGCTAGTGGTGGCATGTGAGGAGGTGGTTGGTGATCTCATATAAGATGTTGTGGGATGATGATATTCGAGAGAGTGGTAGTAGTGATTTGAGGTAGAAATAGTGGAACTACTTGGGGAAACAGAATGTTGAAGATAATATCCATATGGGTTCAATTGGCAATAAGGGTGGTGCTAGTTTGACAATGGCCTCACCCATGAATATGGGATTTTCCACTACATTTGATAGTAGTTTTGAGTCTAATAAGAAATCCCACTAGGGTAGTATAGTTGGTTGTGGGGCTATCTATAATTACCATGTAGAAAGGAAAATCTCCTGGGTATGTGCCTTTGTACAAATTTGGGATTTAATGTATAAGCCCAATACTCATATAAATGTAACAAGACTAGGGAAATGGCCCTTCAGATGGTCATATATCCAAATGCCACATCCATTATCTTCATCTGTGGTTGAGTCTATAGCCTAACTTTCTTCAGCCATTTTGCCTATTTGTTGAAAAGTGTTCCTAACTGTTTCTTAGTACTGCTTTCTTTGTTTATTATGATCACTTGATTTGTTTTTTGCTACTCTATCCTTTGTGATTTCTATGCAACTTTTAACTTTCTCATTCATCAATTTTGACATATTATCCAACTTTGGTTCAAGCTCAATGATAGAATTTTGTATTGACAAGGTTTTTTTGTAAAATCTCCTCATTAAGAGCTACCTCCTTTTCCTCATCATAGATATGGATCCTCTTCTTTTGAAGAGTTTTGTCCCAGTTATTTTCCTCTACATTCTCCTATTTACATAGCTCTCCTTCTTCTATTTCCACATGCTCAATTAACTCTTGGATCTAATGGGTTCATAGCTCATATAATTGACCTAGAGCATACATCCCAAGGGTTTCCCTTATTTCATTATGAAGCCCATCTATGATGTGGAAAAGTTGCCTTTCCTTAGAGAAACCATGGCCTGGGCATCTATTTAGTAGAGAATAGTATCTATCTAAGGCCATGTCCAAGGGTTCATGTTGTTCTTTTCTAAATCTTTGGATCTATCTCCTCAGGTTGGACATCCTCGCATAGGTTTGGTATTTCTCGTTGAAGAGTTCCAACATTGTGGACCACAATTGGATTGAATTTGGTTTCAATGATCTATACCACACTTTGGCTCTATCTATTAGTGTCCTAGGAAAAATCTTGAGCTTTTTCCATCCACTTTCAATGTTGTAGAAACCATAGGAATCAAGGAAGGCTTGTAAATGATGTTACAGATCTGAATCATAGCCTCCCATAATTCTAGGGATATTATTCATATCAAGCCTAGGTAGGTGACTCTCTTTGTGATGCCTATGAAATATCTTAACAGCCTCTATGATTTGCGTTAGGCTCTTAGTGGCCAACAAGGATTCATCATCATCAAACATGTTGTGATGAAAATTTCTATTTCTATTCATTTGATTGTGATGATCTTGTCTATGCTCATTTTGATGTCTTTTATTTTTCCCTTGGGTTTGATTTCTATCTTTTATCTTGATCCCCTAGTGATGAGCAGTGAGGTACCTGTACGCTCAACCATATGAATCATAAGCGTTCACACTTGATCTGGTCAAATTCTGTGGATGGGACTAGTTGTGGTATTTAGATTGTTATGTTCTAATCATAGTTCGTTGTCTTTCCACTTGGACTAGTGATAGCTTTGTCACGTATGGTCTAGTCCAAAGTGAGGCATATGATGTTTATTATTTTATGTTTTATAAATTTGATTTCCTACAACAAAAAAGAAAGGTAAAGTAATTGAAGATCTAATTCATCTACTGCCTAGCTAGTTTAATACAAGTACCCATCCCACTTTTCTGGACACATCCTAAACACATATAGCACTGCTGAGCTACTAAATGTTAAGCATTGTTGGGTTACCAAGCACTATACATATGCTCAAAGTGGACATTCTTGTGTTCATTAACAACTAGAAATTAATTGCTTAATTGAAATGCATTAAAGTAAAGTGCATTAAAAAAACATTAATCTATTCTCAATGCTACAAGGATTGTCAAAAGAGCTCATTTTTATTTCTGTCACACTATTGCGTTCAGGTACATCAGTGTTGAAACCAAGAACCATACACACTTAGACTTCTTTTGTGGGCACTCAAATAATATTCTAACTCTTAGAGAAAATAAATTGCAAGAGCTTTGCTACTTTAACTGAAAATTGAAAATTGACTATCAAATCAGAAGGTCAGGTGCTATATTTCTAGGCCAGTGTATACCCCCCAACCTTAAATACCTAACATTGCATCTGGACCCTAACATCTAATACCTGATGTCGAGGCTTCGACATGGGATACCCAATGTTGGGGCCTTATTATCGGAGCCTTGTTATTGGAGCCCTATTATTGGAGCCCTGTTATCGAAGCCCTACTATTGAAGCCTTTTTTTATGGCCTTGTTATCAAAGCCTTGTTATTAGGGCCTTATTATCAGAGCCAACCAAAAAGTTACCTTTTTATCAGATAACCTAGCCAACTGATGATCCATCATATCCCCATGACTGAATAAAAACTCTTCCTCAAGTGAATAGGATAAAATTGAGCTTTCTTTACAAAATTGGAAAGGTATGAAATTATTGACTGATGCTAACTACTAACTAACTCTGAGTGCTACATTACAAAATTTTATTCAAGTGGATATATACAAAATGACAGAGTGACAAAATGATCGGACAAACTTTGAAGATTACAAAATTTGTAGAGATCTTCAAGAATTCGTTGAAGATTATTCTCCTTGTTGTTGCTAGCGGTGACAGAATTTTAACCTTGATTGTTATGTCAATGGTTCTATGTTTATGCAGAACATTCTTGAAGGGTGGACTAAAATTCCTTCTCATCATCCCATGGATCTAGCAAACATGTGAAGCTTAAGCTGCTATCTTGTAAGTGCTATGATGTGTCCATGGTCATATCCTCCATTGTCCCTCTCTTGGCTTTATTTTTGTGCTTGGCTAAATACCTTCTTCCTTAGGTGTTTCTTTTAGCATCACTTGTAGCCAACAAAGGATCAACATCATTTTTGGTAAATGGTTTCTTAATAATAAACCCTTTTCGGATCCCTTAGTTTTCTTTAAGCACAAGGTGATTACAACATACTATGCACAAGGCTGTGAGGTAACTAAAATCATCAAGTTGTTCACATTATTTTGATCAATTACTATTAGTTACCATGATGTTCAAAAATAAGATGTTGGAAAATTTTAAAGTAGGCATTCCTAGCCCCCATAACTAATAATCATAACTCAAGAAGCACATAGGTTTTTGAATAATTGAAACCAAACATCCAATTTAGAATATGGCCAAGAAATATTAATGGATATGAAAATAGAAAAATAGGAAAATTAATGAAAATATGAGAAGTAGTTCCAAAGTCATGCATAAATTTAGAGAAACCATCATTAATTTTCTGGAAGATGTGAACTCTAGTTCAAAGCTATGATTAACAAAAGTTATGCAAGTGGGTCCTCCCCAAAGCAGGCTCCTACCATAATGCCCTTGCATAACCACTTCTACAGATGTCCATGGGCATCTAAGAAGTTAAATGTAGACCATGACTTTGTTCCAAACAACACACAATTGTCGTGGTTAGGATGTTGCACTATATGCCATAAAACCAAAAGACTCATAATAACATGTAGCAATGAGGTGGATAATGGAATGAGAAGGGATTGTAGAGATTGGGATGTAAGGTACTTAACCATGTCCACAATAGGTCCTTGTGATAAGTGTGATTAAAATGATCAACATACTTATCTGTTCAAGCTCAAACTAAGTCCATACCATGAATAGTGACCTTGCATTAATGTGTTCCATCTTGCCAACCACCATGAGTCCACAACGACCTTAAAGAACAATCATCACTCCAAAAAGACAAGAAAAGAAAAGAAGGAAGAAAGGGCTTTAGTTAGAGGGGTGCCTTTAGGCATGGGTAACATGTCTTTCTAGCTTCATAATTGGTGCTTTGTAATTCCCATTATTATTTTTGTTTTTTCTTGTGTGTTTTTGTTTCTTTTTTTTATGGGAATCACACCATGCAAAGATAGAGCTTTCATTTTATTGGTTGATGGAGGAATGATGATACATTCTAAGAGAAATCATAAACCACATGAAGGAATTTAAGAAGAGAACCCAACAAATCCCCTTGAGGTCACACCCTTACCATTCCCACTTGGTCGTTAGCTCTTTCTTTAAGGTACAATGATCATTGATTAATTTTAGTTTCATAAAAGAAGAATCAAATTGTTTCCATGAAAAATAATTTTTATTCAGAGAACTAGAGGGATGGATGAGGTGGTTTCACTACTTTACACAATTACTTACCCAATCATCTTGATAGCATGGTACAAAAAACCCAACACATAGCGTTGAATTTTGCAATATTATTAACAAAAACATAAAAATACATTCATAAAGCAAAAAGAGAATGATGCAAAAAAAGATAAAAATATAAAGAAAAGAAATGTATTAAGAAATGGAAAACATATGAAGAATGAAAAATTTTGGAAGAGATAGGAAAATGATAAAAATTGTAAAACAAAAAATAGGTGAAAAATACTTATTAGGTTTGTAAGATATATGCATCTAAGTCCTTTATTTGGTTCATTTTCTTAAGTCTAGAACTAATAAGTAGATCCATTGTCTCCATGCATCTTTGAAATAATCTTAAAATCTCATTTTCAAGCCACTAGGTGTCTTCTGGTTTAGTGGCTACTACATAGACTAGTCTTTGTTCACACACTTGTTCCTTGGCTTTGTTAGTTGTGTTAATATTTTGAATTTATAGCCCACAATTGCACCCTTTAATATTAGCAGTGATGCATGGATTCTGTTGTCTTTCCATAGCAATAGGTTCACCGTTTATGTCTTGTGTTGGAGTGGTGATGGTTGTTAGCTTTTGCATAAGGTCAGAGGATGTTGGTTATGAAAAGGAAGGCATTGCATTAGATTGGCATTGTGCTGGTTTAGATTATGCGTACTTTTCTTTAGCTTACGACCTTTTCTCTAGAAGAGACGTTTCCTACGTTGTGGTTGAGGCCCACCATTATCAACATATCTATGCAAATTCATAGCACAAGTGACATTCGTTTGTTGATATTGTGGTGTCAAACATTCCTGTGTTGATAGCGGTGGCATGTGAGTATGAGCATATTGAGGATATGCCAAAGGATGAGAGGTGTGAAGTGTTGACCTCATATAAGATGTTGAGGGATGTTGATATTTGGGAGAGTGGTAGTAGTGATGTGAGGTAGAGAGAGTAGAACCAGTCAAGAAAATAGATTATTAAACATAATATTCGTATAGGTTCAGTTGGTAGTAAGGATAGGGCTAGTTTGGTGGTGGCCACCCCCATGATTGTGGCTATGGTTTTTGCCATTGTAATTGATGCTAGTGTTGAGACTGCTAATAAGTCTCCTCAAGATAGTATGATTGGTTTTTGGGTTTTCTAAAATTACTATGTGGAAGAGGAAATCTCCTAGGTATGTACTTCTATACAAACTTCAAATTTAATGCCCCTACCCAATACTCATGTAGATGAAACAAGATTGGGTAGTGTCCCTTTGGATGGTCATATAGGTAAATGTCACACCCACCATCCTCTTCTACAATCATTTCCCCTTCTTGTAAAAAAGTGTTTCTAGCTATTTCTTGGTTCTTTTTCCTCCTTTTGTTGTGATCACTTGATTCGTTTTGCGCTATTGTCTCCTTTATGATTTCTTCACAAGTTTTACCTTTCTCATTCATTGATTCCAACATCTTATCCAAATTTTCTTTAATCTCAATAATAGAATTTTTTATTGGCAAGGTCCATTGTAAAATCACCTCATCAAGAGCTACCCATTTTTCCTTATCATAGATATGGATGCTTTTCTGTTGTAGAGTTGGGTCTCAATTATTTTCCTCTACATTCTCTCGTCTATATACCTCTCCTTTCTCTTTTGCCACATGTTTTATTAACTCCTTGATCTAATGGGTTTGTATCTTGTATAATTAACTTGGAGCATGCATCCTAAGTGTCTCCCTTATTTCATTATGAAGCCCATCGATGATGTGGAAAAGTTGCCTTTCCTTAGAGAAACCATGGCCTAGGCATCTATGTAGTAGCAAATAGTATCTTTCCAAGGCCACTTCCATGGGTTCATGATTTTCTTGCTTCCACTCTTGGATTTCTCTTCTTAGGCTAGACACTTTTGCATAAGTTTCATATTTTTCATTGAAAAGTTCCAGCATTGTGAACCACTAGTGAATGAAACTTGGTTCCAACGATCTATCCCAACTTTTTGCTTCATCGATTAGTGTCCTAGGAAAGAGCTTAAGCTTTTGCCACCCACTTTCAATGTTGTATAAGGCACAGGCATCATGGAAGGCTTTTAGATGATGTTGTGGATTAGAATCATAGCCTTTTGTGAACATAGGGATATTGTTTATATCAAGCCTAGGTAAGCAACTGTCCTTGTGATGCCTATGAGGTATCTTAATTGCCTTTGTGATCTCCATCAAGCTCTTAGTAGCTAAAAAGGGTTCACCATCATTAAACATGTTATGATAAAAAATCTTATTCCCATTCGTTTTATTATGATGATCTTATTTATGCTCATTGTGATGTCTTTGATTTTGCCCTTGGGTCTAATTCCTATCTTTATCTTGACCCCATAGTGAAGCTCTATCTCTATACCTACATTCATCTTCATTAGAACTAGATGTTGAAGAGGAAGAGAAATATGAGGAACTAGGAGAATCTCCATGGCTCCTATAGTTCTCCCTTTGGTCCTTTGATTTATCTTGTCTAGGTTTCGAGGAGGTCCTAGGCCTTGATGCCCTCCTTGATCTAGGAATTTCTCCATCTCCTATAGGATTGTTTGCCTTAGCTGAACATAGTCTTTGAGTGTAGTAAGGATCTAAATGGGCATAGAAAACCCTCACCTGAGGTTGTTCACTCTAATTTTCTTTAGTATATATCCTATTATTTCTCCTATAGGTGTTCTCATCATACAATGCATTATTGGTCCTATGTGAAGAAAACATGGTTTTATCTAATAAAGTGTTTGACTTAAAATATTAATGTTTTCTAAAAGAAATATTATTAATACCTTTATACCAATCATGTATAATATAACTTATCGAGATAACTAGAACCATCCTCGACAATGGTGCCAATGATGAGCGAACAGGTACCCCTATGCTTAGCCATACGAATCACAAGCATTCACTTAAAATTCGATCAAATTCCATGGATGGGACGTGTTGTGGTATTTAGATCATTATGCTCTAATTGTAGTTTGTTGTCTTCCCACTTGGACTAGTGGTAGCTTTTTCATGTATGGTTTAGTCCAAAGTGAGGAATATGATGTGACGAGCGGTGAGGTGCCCCTACACCCAACCATATAAATACAAGCTTTAACGCACAATCTGATCAAACTTTGAGGATTAAGTGCTTATGTGCCTACATGGAACAAGGATGAGTTATGCAGTCATTGTCTTCCCAAGCTTACTTGTAAGGCACAATTATATGGTTAAGTAAACTTGAGGTGTATGATTTTTTTATGTTTTTCTTTTATATTTTCTATCCTGGTCTCCTAAGTGTGTGCAATGAAAAGATTTAATTAACTAGTGGGTTTGATAACTCTAATGTGAATCAAATCCTAACACCAGCATCCGTTCCCACTCTCTAGACACATCCTAAACTAGTGTAACACTACTGGGATTACCAAATGCTAGTTGTTACTGGGGTACCAAGTGTTCCATGTATGCTTGAAGTCATCATGCTGAGTGTGCTAATTCATTGATAATTGATAATTAATAATTTGATGAAATAACATTAAGTAACTATTGAAAGCATAAAATAATAGTAAATAACATGAAATGTAATAATTAAGCTATTCTGAATGTTGTAATATTTATCATAAAGTTTGTCTTTATTTCTGATCACAAGGTGTGCTCAGGTACACAATGCTTGAATAAAGATCTATACACTCTATGACTCCTATTGTGGACACTCAAAAATAATTCTAACTTTGGAATAGAAAAACTAAAAGAGTTCAGCTAAAGAACTAAAAACTAATTCAAAACCAAGTACCCCTATCTCTTATTTATAGCCAACGAGACAGGTTCCGACATCGCATGTCTGATATTTGTTCAGCATCTCTAATATCACATATTTGATATCGAGGGTCCAATATCGATGGCTTGATATTGAGGGTCTGATATCAAAACTCATCATACCCCCACGATTGAATGAAAACTCGTCCTTGAGTTCCTTACAAAATGTTGGGAAGGTATGGGATTATTGACTTAACGATAACTAACAGTGATCTAGAATGATAGACTCAAAGTTCCGAGTGAATGGATTAACAAACATATTACAACATTGGCGTTCATGGCCATTGTGATGAAAATTGTACATAGATAACATCCAGACCCTCATTTGATAGCTTGAGAGAGAGAGAGAAAAGAAAATGAGGCACGTTGCTGCTGATGTCGAAAATGTGCACATCATTGTTCATCCATGGCCACATGAACAAGCTTGTTCCTTGCATAAATTTTCTTACTCCAATCCATCCTAAGTGCTCCCTCCTATCCCAGTCCATTATTCATGTGATCACCATCTACACACACAACAGAGTCATGAATTAGCAAGGATAGATAAGATATAATGTAGTTGATACCTTACCTCAATATGAAGCACATTGGCTAGGTTGTGGGTATGGCAGATACTGGGTTAGAGGTTTGTAAGTCATAACTACCCAAGGTGTAGGGGTGAGATAAGTAATGGAATCGAAAAATTTGTGATAGGATCCCATGATGAAGAGCGAACCTCCGGTAGCGATAGGATGGAAAACGAACAACAAAGGAAGGTAAGAGGAACAACAATGGTGAAGCCAATAAATAAAAAATGGATGTCATGGATGGGTTGAAACATAAAATAGTTGATTGCAAAAAATGTGTAAGGGAAAAGAACTTAACAATTGCACCAAAAAGAAATGGTAGTGGGTCCTCCCCAAAGTAAGCTCATGCCCGTTATGCCCTGACCAACCCACAAACCAAAGAGTCCATAGGCTCTAGGAATGACATACGGAGATAATAGTTAGGAATTTACCCATAAGAATTTACCAAAGAATAATAATGTGTCGACCAATACATAGACTAATCATAAAACTAGCAATGAGGTAGAATACGAGAAGCAATATAAAAAGAGAAGAGAGAATGGAATGGAATCCTGAAATCAAGGTTGTATAAAGTCACTTGTGTATTATGTGGTTAAGGTAACTTAATAAAATTCAACCCAAATCCAGATTAAAACTAACCATATCCAATGACCTCACATCAACACACTTGACCAACCCATCCTCTTGGAGTAGCAAGAATGCTTCCACAGAGCAACCGCCATTATGTTAAGAGAAGAATAGAGAATCAGGAAGTGAGAAAGGGCCTTAGTTAGAGGGAACCTTTAGGCATGGGTAACATGTCTTTCCAGTGCTATAACTAGTGCTTGTAGCCCATGTTCCTTTATTATGTCTAAGGGGTGTGCTTTAAATTCCCACCAGTTTTTTTTTTTTTTTGAGTGGGAACCACACCATGCAAATACTTATTTGATTCATTCAACTTCCTGATATTAGTCAATAGCAGAATGGTAGAAAACTTATGAAAAGTATCAAAGTACCCAAGAGAATGGTTAGCACAAATCATTGAATCCCCTTGAAGTCGCATCCTTTTCAATCCATTTGAATCTTTCCTTGGTTTGAAGAATACCAAGCCACAAATTCATCAATAGGCTTGCTTAGAAAAGGGGACAGTACATTTCCAAAACAAAGGGAGACCATAGAGTTGAATGGATGAATGGATGACATGGACTTAGTGCCTATTTTATCAAAACAAACCATATCTTAGTATCAACATTAAAAGTCAAAGGTAAAAATCAAACATTAACAATTAACATCATTATAGTCCAACCCACCATCATGAGCACTTATTATATGACGAGTGAGAATAAATCAAACAAAATTTAATAGAGAAAGAAATAGTAAAAAAGTTAATGATGGTGTAAATATGAAAAATGTGTAAAACAAAAAATACAAAATAAACTAAGGGCTTAGAATAATTAGCATTAGTGGCCATCTCCCCCACAACTGAGTTGGAAGGAGGAGATCTGAAATAATGAGCAGGGTTGTCCATCAATAGAGGTAGTGTTAGTACTAGCTATTTTAGCCTCATGGAAAGGTTTGGTTTGCTAGATGTTGACCAAAAATTTCTTATCTCGGCTTCCAAGTTTATGGATTATCATGGCCCTTGAAGGAAAAGTTTCATGAATGATATAAGGTTCTTCACACAACAATTAAAATTTAGTTTGTTGTGGCACATGTGTAGGATTCCAATAAAGAACCTTATCTCTTGGTTGATATGCAACTTTTCTAATTCTTAGGTCATGATGTTTGTTGAAGGCCTTGTGCAATTCATTGCATGACATGGTGGCTAATCGATTTTTATCTAGTGGGTTAAGATTCATTAACTGTTCTTTCTATGCTAGATTGAGATCAAGGTTAAGGTCACATGTTGTATATAGTGTACGGAGCTCAACTTGTATAGGAAGTGTTGGGAGTTTATCGTACACTAACTCATAGGGCGAACAGCCTATAGGAAGGTCCACATGGAGCGATATGCCCAAAGAGCATCATTTAGTTTGGTGCTCTAATCTCTCACCTATATTTGCTAATGGTTCATGTCAAAATTTTTGTGATCTCCCTATTGGTGACCTCAGCTTGACCATTCGCTTGAGGATGATATGGTGTAGTTAATTTATGCTCAACTCCTAAGCCTTGCATCAACTTTTGAAAAGTCACACCTATAAAATGTGTACCATTATCAAAAATAAGTGCATGAGGCATGCCAAACCTATTTACAATTTGTTTTTGAACAAATCATGTAGCAGTAGATGATGTACAGTTGGTAACGACAGCTGCCTCTTCCCATTTCATAAAATAGTCAACAGCAACAACAATGTATGCTTTTCCATTGGACATCAATGTAATGGAGCCCATAAAATTAGTACCCCATATGTCAAAGGGTTCTAAAGGTTGAATCTAAAGGTTGGTAATGCTCACAAGGTTGGACAAAATGGTGGATGTCCTGAAATAATGTAGGCCAATATTATCCTACAAGCAAGATTTTAATGGCTATTTATCTTCCAGTTTAATGACCCCCACAAAGGCCCTCATGAGCATCTTGGAGAACTCTCAATTGATCTACATCGGGAACACACCATCGGACCAAGCCATTAGAACATACCTTGTAAAGATGTTCATTGATTTCCATGAAATGTTTGACTTAATGGAGGAACTATTGTTTCTTTTCAATGTCCATCCATTGTGGTGTTTCTTGTGTGAGAAGATAGGTAAGAATGCTACTATACCAATTTGTATCTGTGGGTGATTGGTTGTTTATTACACCTACAAAGAGGAGTTCATCAAAGAAGTGATTAGAAATTGGGCATTTGTCCTCTTTTTTGTCCCATCGCAACCAAGATAAATGATCAGAAACAACATTCTTGGTGCCTTTGTGATCGACCATAGTAAGATCAAACTCTTGCAAGATTACGAGCCATCATATAATGTGAGGGCTCACTATTGATTTATTTATAAAGAATCAAATCACACTATGATCTATGTGTACAAATACCTTCTAGCCTAATGCATAGTGTCTAAATTTTTCTAGTGCAAACACCATAGTCATTCACACTTTCTCTATTGTGGTATAGTTGAGTTGTGCACTAGTGATACTTTGACTTGCACAATGAATGTAATAGGGACTCTTTTGGTCATCTAACTGTGTAAGCATGGCTCCTAAAGAAAAATTGGATGCATCAGTCATTATATGGAATAGTCTAGACCAATTAGGAGCTTGTAGAATGGGTGTTTCTACGAGCTTCTACTTCAAGGTTTGGAAAGCTAACTCACATTCCTTAGTCCATTCAAAGGGTATGTCCTTCTTCATTAGTTCCACCAACAACTATGCAATCTTTGAAAAGTTCTCTATGAAATGTCTATAATAGCCAGTATGTCCAAGGAATGATCGAACATCTTTTATAGTTGCAGGTTGACAACTAATTCCTTGGATGATTTTAATTTATTTAGGATCTACCTCCATCCCTGCTTGTGAAGATTTATGTCCTAATACAATTTCCTCTTGGACCATTAAGTGGCTTTTTTCCAATTGATCCTTAGGTTCATTTCAAGACATCATTTTAGTACTTTCTCTAATCAGTCCAATGCCTGTTCAAATTCCACTCTATAGGTGGAGAAATCATCCATAAAAGCCTCCACACCATTCCCTTTTTACTACTAAAATATACTGAGAACCAGAAGTTGAAATTTTCCTAGAGCATTGCACAAGCCAAATGGCATTTTTCTATATGCAAATGTCCCCCAAGGACTTGTGAATGTAGTTTTGGCCTGGTCTTCTCATGCTTTTTGAATTTGATTGTACCCACTGTAACCATCCAAAAAACTATAGTAACAATGCCCTGTAATGGTATCTAAGACTTGGTCAACGAATGGCAATGAAAAATGGTCTTTAAATGTTACCATTTTTAGTAGCTTGAAGTCTATACACACCCTCCATTTACCACATTTTCTAGGTACAATGATCAATGGACTAATCCATTCACTGTCAACAATGGGGTAGATGAACCTGGCCTTCAAAAGTTGTTCAATTTCTTCTTTAACTACTTATTTAAGGTTTGGGTTTAGTTGTCTTTGTGGTTGTCTCTAAGGCTTCATAGAGGGGTCAATGTAATGTTGGCATATCCTAGGATCTATTCCAGTTAATTCAGGATATAACCAAGCAAAGGCTTTTGACCACTTGTTAACCATCTTCAATAGTCTTTCTTTTTGTTGAGGAGCAAGCTTAGCATTAATGATTATTGATTTTCCATTTCTGAGAAATGCATAATCCATATCAGTGGGCAAATATTTTAATTCAAAGGGCTTTTACTTAAACTTGTCAAGGATTTCCAACTTCCCCGAGTTGATATTTTCAGTGTCAATACTTGGAAGTTGGTAGTGGACTTGCTCTAATGCATCTATGCTATCAATATAGACACAAGTCAAGCTCTTAGTTGGTTCCATGCATAAAGTTGAATTACTCTCTTGGTTAGCTATCAGCCATTGGGTGCCTTCCTATCTTATGGCTGCTACATATAGGCATCTTTGTATGTTAGTTACTTGTGCACACTAGTTGCATGTAGGTAATGTTAAGCATTGTACAAACCAGGACTTCTGCATGCAGTTGCACCTTAGGTCACTATATGCAATGCATAAAACTTTCTTCTTCTTGATCTTCTCAAAAATATTTTATTTTGATATCTCTCAGGAAATATCACATATTCCTAGGTGCACATCAATTGTACTCAGCCATGCTCTTCCCATTATGATTAGGAAGTCCCCCTTACAGTTGTTGACTTGGATCACTAGAAAATCGGTTGGATACGACCACCCACAAATAGTGGTGAAAATGTCCTCCACTAGTCCCAATGGGACAATGGTGGACTAGTCAGCCAACTCTAAATAGATGTTACTCTTCTTTAGCAAAGATAGGTTCTAGGCTTTATACATTTCCTAGGAGATCAAATTAACACCAAAACTAGAATCCAAAAGAGCTTTACAAGGCTCATTTGCAGCGATTTGTAAATATATAAGAGGACTTCTAGGGTAAGAGAATTTCCTAATAAGATGCCAACTTTAATCCAATCAATGATGGCATGGGTTAACATAACAATATGCATTGAGTGAGATTTTTGATTCAAAGGAAGCTCCAAAGATTCGAATGATGGTGAGACATTTGGACAATTAGCCACTTGTGATTGTAAGGACTTGGTTGGACTATTGGTTCTAAAGAAAGATATCTTCTTTGATTGATTATCCAAACTAACAGTAGGTTGACGATTGATAGCCCTTGTAGCATTATGTTAATGTGGCTAGGCAGAAAGCTCACCTTGCATAGTTGAAGCAGGTGGCAATGGAGCCGAGGGTGGAAGAGGTGTAGACAGATGAGAAGGATAGTACTATGTGGAGCATCACTCCAATAAGAAGAAGTTCTATAGTACTCTAGGGTCTGGTAGTGAGGCTGAAGAGTAATGTAACTAGTAGAGACACGTGAAGAGATCTACTACTGAATGTAATACCCATATGGATCAGGTTGATGGTAAGGGTACTGTTGACGTGGTGGTGGCATTCCCCATGATTATGGATGTTTCCACTATTGATACTATTCATTCGGTTGTGATGGAGATCCACTTGGATAAATGGTCAAGGTTTGGTGGAACTACCTTAGGTTACCTTGAGGATAAGGTAACCTTCTGGGTGTTTTCTGTCTATTTAATCATGGGTTTAGTGCATACACCCCAAACTCTTGCAAATGTAACACCACTGGGCAACATCCCTTAGGATGGTCATATTGGCAAATCTCACATCCATCGTCATTATCTGTGTTCAAACCCACAACCTCTTCAATGATGGGAACTTTGCCCTTACCCTTATTATGTGCATACTCAGCTTCTTTCTTTTTCCTTCTCTTCCGATCACTACTTTGTTCTCTAGACTCCTCTACTATTTTTAGCATAGTTTGAAATTTGTCGTCTAGGGAGTTTCACATTTCATCTACCTTTGCCAATACTTTTGATGCAAATTTTTGAATGGGAAAAGTCTTTCTATTCACCATCTCTTCAAGTGATGACTCTTCCTCATCTTTGCAAAATCTAACTTCCTTATTTTGGAGGGAAGCATCTTTATTGTACTCTTCCATACTTTCTCTTTTCCTCAACTTTCCTTCCTCCTTGACAAATTTCTCCAAAAACCTTTGTATTTAATGGGCTCCGAGCTTAGATAGCCTTCCTTGGGCATAAGTTTTCAAGGCTTCTTCGCATAAGCCCATCTATGAGATGGCGTAGTTGTTTCTTTTGCAAGTAACCATTGCCTAGGAAATGATGTAATAATGAATAATATCAGTCCATGGTAGCATCCAAGGGTTTGTGTCCTCCTTGTTTCCATCCTTAGATTTGCTTACCCAAGTTGGACACTCGGGAGCATGTCTAATACTTGTCGTTGAATAGCTCCAACATGGTACTCCATCGATGAATGGATTTCGGTTCTAAGGACTGGTACCAGCTTTTTGCTTGCTTAATCAGTGTCTATGGAAACAAATTTAGCTTTTGCCACTTGTTTTCTATATTTTGTAAGGCACATGCATCGTGGAATGCTTATAGATGGTTTTGAGGATCAACATTGTATCCCCCTTCAAATTGTGGGATGTTATTCATATCTAGTCTTTTGATCCTACTATCTTTTTGGTGCCTTGTTGGAATCCTAATAGCCTTGATTATATCTAACATACTTTGGTTGGTGAGTATGGGTTCATCGTGATCATGTTATCTATGGTATCTATGATGCCTATGTTATTCCTACTCTCCCTTCTTTCATGATGTGTCTCTTTGGAATTCCCTCACCCCCTTTCTTGGTTGTCTTGTCTATGATTTCTATTTTTATTACCCTTGTCCTCATGGTCTTGCCCTTTGCAACTATGTTCAAATCCTAAAGGAGAGGGGGAAGAAGATGATGAAGATAAAGAGGAAGGAGGACTAACACCATGATAGTTCCTATCACCTTCTCTTTGGTGGTCGTGGCCTCGATCATGGTTACGATTGAAATGTCCATCATTATCATGCGTTCGTGTTCCTTTTTTGAACCCTTTGTATCTATTGGTACCAAAACCTAGGTTATGAATAGTTGAGTGAATATTTTGATACAAAACCCCTTGACTGAAGTTAATGAGAGGAACATTGTCTTATGGAAAACCTCTCGAGACAGGTTCACCACCCTCATTTTCACTTAGGACATACAGTACATCTTGAGACCACTTCCCCTTCATGGAGTTGTAATGTCTCTCCTATTGCAAATCCCTTTGGCATTATGCCTCCATGGGTTGATAATCTATTGAATCTTGTTCTTGCACAACATACTTCAATTGTAAGTGTTGCATACCAATTTGTGTGAGAGCAAGAAGAAGCATGCTTAGGATTGAGCGATTAGGAGGTAACACTATGTTACCTTCTAAATCATGCCATTGCAACTGCTCATCTTGGTGGAGGATAAAGGTAAAGTCTAGTACATACTCATTAGGATGAGTGTATATCATGCGAAACTATTAGGGCACTAGTGGATTATCATGTGCACCCTACCTTCGATTGTTCATGGTGTTAGACCTAGTCGATGAAGCACTCTCATAAGAAGAAAGACACATGATTAATTATTTAGTGTGCAATACCCTTTTTTAGTAATTGTAATATGGTTGACCTTAAGGGTTCGTTCTAATTATTGAAGGATTTCCTAAGCTCTAATCAATGCACAAATAATAAAATCCTCAGCAATGGTGCCAATGATGAGCAGCGAGGTACCCCTATGCCCAACCATACGAATACGAACGTTCACACGTGATCCGGTCAAACTTCAAGGATTAAGTGCTTATGTGTGTACATGGAACAAAGATGAGTTATTTAGTCATTATCTTCCCAAGCTTACTTGTAAGGCTCAACTGTATGGTTAATTAAACTTTAGATGTATGATTTTTTTATGTTTTTCTTTTATATTTTCTATCTTGGTCTCCTAAGTGTGTGCAATGAAAAGATTTAATTAACTAGTGGATTTGGTAACTCTAATGTGAATCAAATCCTAACACCAACATCCATTCCCACTCTCCAGACACATCCTAAACTAGTGTAACACTACTAAGATTGCCAAACGCTAGTTGTTATTGGGTTACCAAGTGTTCCACGAATGCTCTAAGTGATCATGCTGAGTGTGCTAATTCATTGATAATTAATAATTAATAATTTGATGAAATAAGATTAAGTAACTATTGAAAGAATCAAATAATAGTAAATAATATGAAATGCAATAATTAAGCTATTCTTAATGTTGCAAGGTTTATCATAAAGTTCATCTTTATTTCTGGTCACAAGGTATGCTCAGGTACACAATGCTCGAATAAAGATCTGTTCACTTTATGACTCCTATTGCAGTCACTCAGAAATAATTATAACTCTAGAATAGAAAAACTACAAGATTTTGGCTTAAGGACTAAAAACTAATGCCAAACCAAGTACCCTTGTCTCTTATTTATAGCCAACAAGATAGGTTTTGACATCACATGTCTGATATCGCTTCGGCATCTCTGATATTGAGAGCTCGATATCAGAACTCATCATGATGTTTATTATTTTATGTTTTATAAATTTGATAGCCTACAAAAACAATGAAAGGTAAAGTAATTGAAGATCTAATTCATCTACTACCTAGCTAGCCTAACAGAAGTACTCGTTCCACTTTCCTAGTTACATCTTGAACACATATAGCATTGTTGGGCTACAAAATGTTAAGTGTTGCTAGGTTACCAAGCACTATATGTATGCTCGAAGTGGTCATGCTTGTGCTCATTAACAACTCAAAATTAATTGCTTAATTGAAATGCATTAAAGTAAAGTGCATTAAAGGAAACATTAATCTATTCTCAATGCTGCAAGGATTGTCAAAAGAGTTTGTTTTTATTTCCATCACATTGTTGTGCTCAGGTACATCAGTGTTGGAACAAAGAACTGTACACACTTAGACTCCTTCTATGGGCACTTAGAAAATATTCTAACTTTGGAGAAAATAAATTGTAAGAGCTTTGCTATTTTTACTGAAAACTAAAAACTAATTGCCAAATCGGGAGCCTAGGTGCTATATTTATAGGCCAACGTATACCCCTTGATGTCAGATACCCGACATCACAGTTGGACCCCGATGTCAAATACCCAATATTGGGGCCTTATGATTAGAACCTTGTTATCAGAGCCTTGTTATCGAGGCCTTGTTATTGGGGTCTTGTTATCAAGGCCTTGTTATCAGAGCCTTATTATCAGGGCCTTGTTATCGAAGCCAACCAAAAAGTTGAATTTTTAGCAAATAACCTAGCCAACTGATGATTCATCACGTAGTGAAGCTTTATCTATATACCTACATTCATCTTCATTAAAATTAGATGTTGAAGAGGAAGAGGAAGATGAAGAGCTAGGAGAATTGCCATGTCTTTTATAATTCTTCCTTTGGTCCTTTAATTTATCTTGTCTAGGTTTAGAGGAGGTCCTAGGCCTTAAGGCCCTCCTCAGTTTAGGACTTACTTCACCTCCTCTAGGATTTTCTACACTAGTTGAATGTAGTTTTTGAGTGTAGTAAGGGTCTAAATGAGCATAGGAAACCCCTACTTGAGGTTGTTCACTCCAATTTTCTTCAATATAGATCCTATCATTTCTCCTATGAGAGCTTTCATCATGCGATGTAATCTTGATCCTATGTGAAGAAGACATGGTTTTACGTGATAATGTGTATGACTTAAAATATTAATGTTTTCTAAAAGATAGATCATTAATACCTTTATAGAGATTGTGTAGAATATAACTAATCTAGATAACTAGCACCATCCTTGGCAACAATGCCAATGATGAGTGGTGAGGTACCCCTACACCCAACCATACAAATCACAAGTGTTCACGCATGAATTGGTCAAATTCCATGGATGGGACTAGTTGTCGCATCTAGATCATTATTATTCGCAGTTCATTGTCTTCCCACTTGGACTAGTGGTAGCTTTATCACATATGGTTTAGTTCAGAGTGAGGCATATGATTTTTATTATTTTATATTTTATTTTTCTACAATTAACAATAGTTTGAAATTGAATTTATAATCAATTTAACTAATCTAATTGCTAATTAATAATCAGCTACCCTAACATAATTATTTGATCCCACTTTCCATGCACATCTTAAACATGTATAACACCACTAGGTTACCAAATGTTAAGCGTTTCTAGGATTACCAATAGTCATACACATGCTCAAGGAGTTGTACTTATGTGCTTACTTAATATACATAGAAATGTAAATATTAACTAAGTACATAAAAACTAAACTGCATTGAAAGTAAAGTTAATCTAAGTCAAAGTGTTGTAATGAATAAGAATCAATCTTGATCTTATTATCGTTCATTGAATGTGTCTAGGTAAATTGCCACTCAAATAGAACTCCATACAACTGACTCAGATCCACTCTATGAGCACTTACTGGCTATTCTCTAAGATTATGGAATAAAACTGTAAGAGTTTGACTACTCTACTGAAAAACTTATGACAAAAACTTATTCAACTTAAGCCCAAATCATGTGCCCAAATGTTATATTTATAGGCCAGCACACATCCCAAGATATCAAATATCCAACATTACATCTTGGAACCCAATATCGAGTATCCGTATCGAGGCTCTAATATCGAAGCTAACAAAAATTAACTTTTTATTCAAATAGATGCGATGACATGCGTTGAGGCATCTACCTCAACATGACTATGCCAATGTAGCCAACTAATGCTTCATCATATATGGTTGATAAAATTGAAAAGAAACTTGATAAGTGAAAAGAAAAAAATACTCATCCTTATTAGCAAAGTTTTAGTTATTAAGCATCTACTTTAACTGACTCATGTTTATTTATCCAACTATTGGGCTCCTTTTAAAATTTCTTATAATAGAATTGATTGTATTATTTGTTAACTTCTTTAGTTTGCTAAGCAACATAGAAAAGGATTTTTGAGAGTTTCTTGGAACATTTGTATTGCAGTAACGGTCATCGTAATTCGAGATCCATTAAAACCTAATGCAAAGCTAAGCTAAGCAATCTTGCAACTACTAAATGATCTAAGAAAATGATTTTCTCAAATCAAAAGGGGAGTTGCAGGTCATTAGAAACATCTAATAACCTAAGACATTTTTTCTGCCAAACACTAATGAATGTGAAGCAAATATTAGTGATGTGCATGGAATAGCTAACAAAACAAGAATGAACAGGAAATGTGTACATATTGCAATACAAAATCAAACAAAGCATGCATGTGGCTGCTAGTGACATAATAGAACTAGTTGTAAGAAAGAACAACATATTGAATTTGTTAAAAGTCACATTCCTGAAGCAAGAGGAAATTCTTAAAATAGATTCAATACAATGTCAAAGATAAAAACTAAAATGGGCAAATTAGAATTTTAGGAAAGGAACTTGAGAATCTATTGTAAGAATCCTAAGAAATGGATCAGGGTTTAGGGATGTTCCATGAAGAGTTGTGTTACCTCGTTCTTTCCCTAATACATTTGCTTAAAGTAGATCTAACAAGAGCATTACATATTTAGTCATTAACAAGGAAAGATTGGACCAAATCAATGTATTGGCCTAAATCCAGAGAGACATTCATGGGTCAATAAAATAGCATAAAGGGGATAAAAATGTCTTAGAAAGAGGAAAAGAGAGAATTAGAAAAAGACTAATAATCTCTAGAAGGAGAATAATTATTCTCCAAAGGAACAGAGTCTTTGGAAAGCTTTTCAAATCATTAGTATGCAAGCAAGAATTCGATTGTGCTAGTTACTAATAGACCAAAAATGTCTTGTACATCATGAAGAAACTATGCATTGTGACCTACAAAATCTTTTAGAGGATTCTAGATAGGAGAATTGACAAGGAGATAGCTAATATAAAAAATGATATTAGACATTAAAAGCAAGATTGACGTAATGACATTGAATGTTGAAAGGAAGATTTTTTCAAAAAGATGAAGTTAATATTAACATAGGAGATGATGTTGGATGTGGAAATTGAAGATTGTAGATAAGCAACTGAAAATGACACTGCATATGATGTGAGACGTCACTTCTAGTAAAAGCTAAGAATGGAGATTAGAAACCACATTACCAATGATGTAGAATGTTGAATTTGGATTGTTGAAGATGGCTTTGAGCTAAGAAGTTATAAAATGTACTCAAAACTCTAACTTATGCAGAAAATTCAAAGTGGATACAACAATTTTCTCTAAGAATAAGAAAGATGGAGTACTTTTCCTCATTAATTATTATAACCAAGGTATTTCTTTTGCAACTGATGGGACGCGATATCGCGTTGTCCCTTGCGATATCACATACGTGATATTGCAGTCTGCCGCAATGTCTATAAATAATAAGTGGTTCTCCCTTGTTCATCATTAGGAGTTAGAAGTAGTGAAGCTCTAGTAGTTTGATCCCTCCAGAGATAGATTATTTTCCCATGTCTGCCCACAGTGTGATGAATGTAATTGTACAGCATCCTTTATTCAAGTGTGACATACTTGAACATGCACATGACTGGCAATAAAGATCGAGATTACTTCATCATTACTGCATTCACTTTGTTATTTATTTATTTGTTTGTTTGTTATTTACTTCTTTCTTAATTAGTCTCTCTTACCCTTATCTCCTAGTAACGCGGAATGAGTACGACTTGATAACGAGCTCTTAAGTGTGACTACTTGGTATCCCAGTAGCGTACCTAGGATTTGCGCTTGGTAATCCCAGTGGTAGTCATGCATGAAGTCCAAGGTGTGTACAGATAATCAAGGAACAGCTGCTCATCACACTTAGGCTAGATTAAATTCTCTTACCCTTTCCTTCCTAGCTTAGCTTAGTTAATATTATTTTCCACTGCCTTTAGAAGTAGCGTTAGATTAGGATCACATCAAACACCTCATTTTGGACTAAACCATACATGAAAATTATAATACTAGTCTAGGTGGGAAGACAGCAAACTGCGACCTAAGGCTAACTATCTAGGTGCCACAACTAGTCCGTCTATAGAGTTCGACTAGATTGTGCGTGAAAACACTCGTATTCATATGGTTGAGTGTAGGGGTACCTTGCCACTCATCATTGGCACCATTGTCAGGGACGGTGCTAGTTATCTAGATTAGTTATATCATACAAGGTCATTGTATAGGACTTAACAATATATCTCTTAGAAAGAAGTAATTATAAAAAGTCACATAAATTCACACACAACAATGCCTCTCCTACAAGATCACGATAATTCCACACTTAGTGAGGAAGTTCATTGGAGAACCAACAAACTATATGATGATGAAGATTGGAGTATACAACCTGAAGTGGGAGTTTCTTATAAACATGAAAAAAAACTATGTCATCCCAACACACGGAAGTATAAATTACCCGATGACGATGAACCCCCACTAGCCACTACAAGCTTAACGCAAATACAAGAGGCTATTCAAATCTCCCGTAGGAATTGTAAAGAGAGTCGTCTACCCAGGCTCGATTTAAACAACTCTCCTACTTTTTCAAGAGGCTATGACTTAGATCCGTATCAACATTTACAAGCCTTCTACAATGCCTACACATGGAACAACATTGATAACGAGTGGCAAAAACTTAAGTTCTTTCCCATGACACTCGTTGACCAAGCAAAAGTATGGTATCGATTGTTAAAACCAAATTCAATACAACATTTGTCAACAATGGTAGAAGTTTTTAACGAAAAATATCAAACCTATGCAAGAGTGCCAGCCTTGAGGAAACAAATCCAAGAGTGGAAACAAGCAAAACATGAACCCTTGGACATGACCTTAGAAAGATATTATGCATTGTTAAACAACTGTCTAGGCCATGGGTTTTCCAAGGAAAGGCTAATGTACCATATCATTGATGGGCCACGTAATGAAACAAGAGAGACCTTAGGAATGTATGCCCAAGGTCAACTATATGAACTACGAACCCATCCAATCCAAGGGCTTATTAAGTGGGTAGCAAAAGAAGAAGGAGATATGGCTAGATGGGAGAGTGTTGAAAAACATCAACGGGACCAAAATCTCAACTTAACAAAGGTTCATGATCATAAAAAGGAGAAATCAACCAATCTCAAGGTGGAAACATCATCTTTGCCAATACAAAAAATATTAGAAGAATCCAAGGCAAAGATCAACAAGATGTTGGAATGGACATATCAAAAGTGTGGAGAATTTATCAACAACATTAGGGATAGAGCTTTGATAACCTAAGAAGCAGAATGAAATAGTAGACATTCGGAAAGAAGGGATAAAGAAAATAAGAGCTCAACTACCAATCATACATATGAATGCAACATATGCCTATACGATCACCCCAAGGGCCAATGTCCAATATTGTTACATTTACATGAGCATTGGGGAAACACGTTACATCCAGAGTTCGTACAGAGATACTATGTTCGATCACAGTGGAAACAATCCTAGTCATGGGTGAGACCACCCTTAGATTGGAGACACCCTTCATATCATTCGAACCCAAATGCTTATCAAGTTCAACATCTTGTTTCTGCAACTGGGACAACACACTTTATCTCACCATAGTATCATTCTCCTCAATACTATCAACCCATGCCTCCAACACAACCACCACCTTATGCACCTTATACTCCTCCTAACTTTCAACATTCTCATCCTTTTCCTCCTTCCACAATGCCACCAACTGTTCCTAAGGTGTCTGCACCACCGTAACAACCCACAAACGTTACTTGTGCTACTTCTTCCAATAGCAGTGAAAAGCCTCCTCAACATCAAAAGCGCCCTTTCTTTAAACATGACCATAAGAAGGGACAACATAATTCCGAGGCCACTACATCTTCCAACTCAACATAAGTCCCACACTATGGTGCACCCTTTTCTTTGAACCCAATGCCTCATGTAACTTCATCAGGGCCACCAACTAACGCTCTAACAACCATTCGGCCCAATGAACACAACCATGGGAGGCATCATCCCAATCCTTACATCCCATCTAACAGTCCTAAACATCATAGTGGGTCAACTCATTATTCGGGAACTACATCGCATAAAGTGCCCCACTATGCTTACTATAACCAAGTGTGTGAACACCAAGAGAATAAGTATGGACCAGTTTCAATATTTCCAACATGCAAGGATCCTCATCTTCCATTTATTAATCCTTTCCATACTCAACCGATTAGTTATGGGGGGTATCCCCATTCTAAATAATAAGCAAGATTAATAAATATTTTTTATTTTCTTTAATTTTCAGGTTTTTTTTCCATTTTTTCATTTTTCAACTTTTTGTTTTATCTTTTTGTGTTTTTGTCTTTTTACGTTTCTGTAAGTAATATCGTCTATGAATAAAACACTCATGTGGATCGTTGGTTGAGGTGTGTTCTATGTTATTAAGTCATGAGTGATCAATTATTTGGAACAGTGAGCCGACTACATCCACTCATCCACTTTACAAATAAGAGGTTCTGTTCGAGGGTATAGTGACATTCTTGACATTCTTAAAAACTTAAAATTAATTTTGTGTTCATTGTACCTAGAATGAAGAATGATGGACCAAGGGGGAATGATTAGGATGTGACATCAAGGGGATTTGTGGATTCTCTTTGGTGATGTCTGTGGGAGTTATCATGTAATGTGGTTGTACTAAGATCCTTATAGATCTAATGAAAATGGGAGTAAGAGTAATCACAAGGGCACTCAAAAATCAAATGTTGTTCTAGGGGGTCCCACTGGAAAGACATGCACCAATGCCTGAAGGTTGGCGACTTCTCTGAATTCAGTAAAGTGAAAAAGAAAAAAAAAAGAAAAAGAAAAACAAAGTGCCATAAAACAAAAATGACTCCTCCCTTGCATAAAACACCAAGTGATCATACGCCTTGTTGTTATGGTACTCTCATAGTTTCTCATCATGGGATGAAACAATGTGATGTCACTAGTTAGAGGAATGGACTTGGTCCTGATCTTGGAACGATGGGTTAATGACACCTTAATCATGCTTTACATGTAGGATTCACTATGCAATCTCTACGATCCCTTCTCTACTTCATCTCATCTCACTGTTCGTGTAATTGTAACTCATGTCCCATGTAGCATAGAATTTTCATCTCATTCCGGTGATATTTACATGTGTATGTTTTGTGGAGTTAGTGCAGATTACATTTAACCCTTCTAGTGCCCACGGACACTTTAAGTGTGGTTACACAATGGTATTATAGGTAAGAACTTGCTTTGGGGAGGACCCACTTGTGTAATCTTTTGTAATCTTCACTTAGGACATAGCTTACACACACAATTTCTTACCCTCAGCATAATTTTTTAATTGATTTTCCTTCCCTACTATTATCCCTCTAAATTTAATGTTCCAATGTACCATTACATTCCCTTTTTGTCAACCGCGAAGTTTTTATTGCTAAGGTTCACATCATTATCATTAATGGTGCCTCTTGAATCAATGAAATTACCCTAGAACATCATAATAATTGCCAATGTCCTCAATATTCCATGTTAATTTCAAGAAAATCATTAAAAAATTCAGTATTTCCTTGGTGTCTCACATCACTAGGGACAAGATATCGTGTACGCAATATCACATCCCACGTGATATTGTGTACACGATGTATCATATGCAATATCGTGTCCCATTTACCTATAAATAGGTACCATCGTCGCAACACTTAGCATCATTTTCTCATTCACACAGGGGGAGTTTTTGAAATTTTTCTTTGCAACTTGCGATTGCGTGACCCTTGCTTTTCTCACTCGATCTCACTCACTGGTACTCCTATTTTTATTCTGTTTGAACCTACTTGAACCTGGAGTGTTCAGTTCAGTCATGGGGGAGAGACACTTGCTGAAAAGTGCCTAACTTTTTGAAAATTATCATCGTCCAAAGGACATCAGTTAGGGTAATTAACTTTAACATGTAGAATAATTATGCCTAAAAATCATTTAACCCTTAGGTATACCGGGAAACTAAAATGGAAGCCACCTAAGTCACAGGACTCATTATTATAAACTTTCGAGCATGATCACACGTTATAACATAAGATCTTTAACTAAGGCAAGCAGTAAGGTATAACTTGATTTGAAAACAACCTTACTAACGCTTGACCTATGTGATTGTAGATGGCCACGAAATGTGCACAGTAGGAGGGTCTTGTTCAAGGTGGAAAGAAACGAGCTAGGAGAGGTGGAAGACAAGGTTCTGTCGAATAACAAGCAGAATAGGAGGAGCAATCATTCAACATCCTTCAAGATGAACCTCCTACCAGACATTCCGAACAGGCAGAAGGAGGAGCTATTGTTGTGCTTGAACCAGGACAACAACTCACATTGCCCTCAGAATGTGTTTAGGCTATCCATGAGAAGTCCACATTCGTTGCGATGATTGTGGAGTTAAACTTCAAATATTTTGCAAAGTTCGCTCCTGAGGCTATTAGGGATCACCTCAAAGGGTCTCCCTTTTGGCCTATCCTCTCTGAAAGAAGTGCCTGGTACCTAGGAGAAATGTACCAGTTTTGGCACAATAGGGAACAGAGCACCACAATCAATATTTTTGGTGTGATAGTTGACTTCTCTGCGCATGCAATTTTGAAAGTGTTAAACCTTCTGAATATAGGGCCCCAGGTTGCTCAATTATCTGCCCATTTAGACCCTAATGTGCGAAAGGATTGGTTGGAGAAGGCTTATGGCAAAGACAAAGCATTTGAAGAATTGACGATGGAAGAGAGAGTTTACTTCAAAATCAAAACATATCACCTCTTCCCCAAAAAAGGTTTAAAAAGAATATCGACATATGAAACTAGAGGATGTGCAGTGTTGATGGGAAAGGTTAATGCTAACCTATCCTATCTATATTTGACGGAGATCCTAAGGCGGTTTGAAGAATGAAAGATAGGGAATATGGCGTTGCCTTTTCCCTATCTTATCAAAAAGCTTTTCCGACGTGCTGGTATTTGGGGGTACACTAATGACATCCTCCGGAAAGCTCAAACTGCTTCATATGTTGAATTGCTAAAGGCGCTAGCTCCAAGAAAAAGCATTGGCAAAGAGTTGAGACCAGAACAAGAAGAACAAGTGGTTGGAACCAGTCAACCTCCAGCCACGGGTCCTAGCCAACAACAAGAAGCAAGGCCCAGCACAGGCTAGGATCAACCGCCACTGCCACAAGACTACAGATCGTTGATGAGCCATCTAAGGGCCATCGTTGAGACGGGCAGTTGGGGAAGTCATGATGACGTAAACCTCTTCTGCATCATCGATGATGCCAAACAGCCTACAGTTTCATTAGATCGCACAAGGGATGAAGTATACATTCAAATAGGAGGAGGGGATAGTAGATGGTCACAACAAATCTCAAGAAACATGAAATCTTTTCAGGTGTAGTTAGAGACTGGTGAAGGGGCCACTGTGGTGGTCATACAACACCAGAATGTTGCGGGAGCTACAGAAGTGGTCGCAGACCACATAAAAGAATCTTTCAATGTGCCTTTTGTGCCATTGGTAGATCTCTTAGGAGCACGGGATGCTCAAACTCTGGCTAGAACCTCAATGACTCCTGTGGAACATGAGAATGTACTTGACAGATTACTTCAAACAGGGCAAGTAATGACATCCCTATTTAAAATCTCTCAGGATGTCACAACAATTCAATCAGACCTCATTTCCACGAAGGGAAAGCTGGTCATATTCAAAGTAAGGGTCGAGCATGCTGAAGCTGAAGTGCAGAAATTACAAGAGCAGCTCATGGCCTTACAAGCAGTACAGCGGGACCCTCTACAATTTGTTCCCACAAACTAGCTAGAAAATTTTAGAATAGAGCAGCTAACAAAATTAATAGAAGAGAATAAAAAGGTGATGAAAGAAAAGGAGATGGCTTTTTGGGATGCCTCTACATCACAGGCGCAAACCCATGCACATCTTAAGGCACTCAAGGCCTTAGAAGAAGAAAACAAGTAGTTGGTTGCAGACAATCTTCAGTTGACCACTGTAGAGAAGCAAAAGAACATTCTCGATGAATACTTTCATCAATTACGAGAACAATTTATCCAGGTCAACCAAAATGTGAGCCGTTTAGCCAAAGAGAATCGAACCCTCTCAATGGAGGAGGTACGCACTATTCACCAAAAGTTAGCAATTGAGATAAGCGCGTGGCAAAATGAGGCTAAACGACATGAGAAGCTGAAGGAGCACTTCCATGATCAGGTGGGGATGTACAAAAAAATCCTTGAAAAGGAGATCCATATGGCCAAAGCCCAAATTAACACTATCAGTGCTCAACACACTGATTGGAGGACCATATTAGACACTTACGCCTTCACCCACTAAGCGGAAGTTAAGAACCGGGACCAGCAGATTCAAGACTTGACAGAATACATGGAGTTGGTAAACCTTAGATGTGTCAACCATACCATGTTAATAGCAGGGCACCCAAGGTTAGAGCTTGAGCAGCAGGTAGCTTCCACCCACATCAAATATGAAGTAGAATTTTCATAGTGCAAGAAGCTGGTTGAGAAACTAGATGTCACAAATTCTAAACTTAAGGTGGTAAAAGCAAGCTACCAAGGATAGAAAGATGTTGCAATAAACTTGGCTTGATGGCTAATGGACCTTCACAAATACAAGAACAAAGCTAGAGCCTATGAGAAGGAACAACGGGTGTTCGCAGCGTGGTATGTCAAAGCCAACTAGATGTTCCTGCAACTACCCTACCCGTGGGAAGTGCCGACTCCGTCAAACATTGAAACACTAGCATGGACGACACAAGACCCT
>MNCI01031909.1:37700-62157 GCA_015680685.1 Gnetum montanum
TTTTCCCATGTCTGCCCGCAGTGTGGTAAATGTAATTGTACAACATCCTTTATTCGAGTGTGACGTACTTGGACACGTACATGACTAGCAATAAAGATCGAGATTACTTCATCATTACAGCATTCACTTTGTTATTTATTTATTTATTTATTTATTATTTACTAACTTTCTTAATTAGTCTCTCTCACCCTTATCTCCTAGTAATGCAGAATGAGTACAACTTGATAACAAGCTCTTAAGTGTGACTACTTGGTATCCCAGTAGTGTACCTAGGATTTGCGCTTGGTAATACTAGTGGTAATCATGCACGAAGTCCAAGGTGTGTATGGATAATCAAGGACCGGCTGCTCATCACACTTAGGCTAAATTAGATTCTCTTACCCTTTCCCTCCTAGCTTAGCTTAGTTAATATTATTTTCCATTGCCTTCAAGAGTAGCGTTAGATTAGGATCACATCATACACCTCACTCTGGACTAAACCATACATGACAATTATAATACTAGTCCAGGTGGGAAGACAGCGAACTGCAACCTAAGGCTAACTGTCTAGGTGCCATAACTAGTCCATCTGCGAAGTTCGACTGGATCGTGCATGAAAACGCTCATATTTGTATGGTTGAGTGTAGGGGTACCTCGCCACTCATCAGCAACAAAATGGATTATAAAATATATTAATGGAAATGATCTTTGGATGCTTCTTTTAAGAAATAGACTTAGACAAAGAAAACCTAAGAATGATAATAATTGGTTTTCTAATAGTTTTCTTTATTGTCTATTTTTCTTTAGGCCATTTCTGTTCATAGTTCTCAACTTCTAAAACAAAATTGGAAGATATGGTGCAAGCTTAGTAAGTATTGAAATTATAATCTTATTATAATTTTAAAAAATATGCTTAAGCAAATTAGCCCATGATGGCTTCCTTTTAATGAAGGAGCTTGGGCTACTAACTTGTCTAGATTAGTATCACTTGGAGCAAGTTTGATATCACTACAACTTCCTATGTACATATGCATGATGGATGGATTACATGAAAGGAGACTTCTAGCTTTTATGATTTGAATAGAAAGAGGAAAAGAGATTTTGAAAAATTAATTTCTAATCTTGAGAGAATCTATTTAAAGTTAACAATAGTTTACAGTGAGCTTTTCTAGATTATTAACAAGAATGATTTTATTCATAACAAATTTAATAAGGCTTGGAATATGCAATTATCATTGTAATTTTGGATTAAAAACGTGAAAGAAATTTAAAGATGAAAACTTGAAAAGGCATCCCCAAAACCATTCAGCTTTAACTCTCTATTCATTAATTTGATGTAATTATTAGCCCAATGGTATGACTATTGATTTGAAAGCTCCAAGTCATAGGTTCAACTTATGTTGCTAATGTTATTAGCCCAATGTACTTTTACTATGAAGTGTGAGCCTAGTGATGAGACTCTTAATTTAAAAGCTCCACCTCGTAGGTTCAATTCTTTGAAGTGTACCTATATTACAATTATTTTGTGGGTTTGGGAAGCCATGATTTATTATAAGGCAATAAATCATCATTGTGGTGGTTAACCACTAGTTCATCTTTCATTCCGAGCCAAGTTGACTCGTAGACTCAGTTTTAGTGTTTAAAATATAAAATATGATAAATATTAAAATAAAATAAAATAAATGTACCAATAACTTTGTGCAATATGTGTAGCTTCTTTCTTTTGGAGTTTTATAATAGATTTATTTACCTGATTTTTCATGTGCTATGGCTGATTTAAGTTCTACTTTTGCATTAGGATTAGAATTTGCCTTGAAGTATCTTTAAAAACATTCATAATGCTGCAAAAGATACATTGAAGAGTATGTTAAATGGTTTCTAATATAGCTTTACCCTAAAAACTTATTGCCCAATTTTTTCACCGAATTATCCCAGAGACACCGAGTTTTTCCAATTTATTTTCCAGGAAGAGCAAACATTTTTTATAAAGTTTTTAATCATTGGTTCCAAGATGCACATGTACTCTTACTTGAAAAAACACATAAAATCACAAAGTGCTAGGTGGATTCCACTAAACGGAGAAAGAATGTGCAAAAGATGGGTTCCTACTGTCATAGTCTCCACCTGGCCTCGGCAAAAACATATCAGACACGTGGAAAAGTACCATATAACAACTTCATCATGGCTTCACCACTTGAACAAGCCAAACCTAACTCGGAGTTCTTTGTGTTCAGACTCTGATCACTAAACTCTCAATATCAGGCCAACCTTTAAATCTGCAACAAAACTATCAGCATTATAGAGGGCACTACCAGGAAAAAACAGACCCACATGATTAGAGGCATTTCAGCACTGGGGAATGGAATCCGACAGAGCCTGAAATCTGAGCTCATCCACACCTATAGTGCTGCAATGACATGAATGAAAACCACCCTTTAAACCCTGCAGAAATTGCCAGCTGGGTCTTTCTCCATTTCTCGAACCTCTGTGGATTATTAATTTATTATTATTATCAGTCGTCTTTTGTGAATTAGGCATACGCTTTGGTTGCTGTCCTCATATGATCCACTATTTGGGTTGCTTTCCTCATTCGATCCACTATTTGGGACCACGGTTGTAGACAGTAGTAAGAGCAGCAGTGAAGAGATTCAGAGGATGGCACGGCTAAAGGAAAAACAATGGGAGAAAAAACGAACATAATCTGATTTGATTTCAGAGTTGAAAGAAACCCATGAATTCGACACTTTTATGATGTGGGTCGGGTCACTTCGCTGAAAAAAATTAAAGCGAAGCATGCGTAGGTCATGGCTCTCTTGTGTTTCTGTACCTGCTGCAACGAGATTCTGGTTCTCTTCTCACATGCAGAAAAAAAAATACTAAATGCAAGAGCCATTTTCCTGTTTGCTGCACCCAGAGTCGGGTACTTTTCTTTCTGTTTTCTTTGTTTCCTCTTTTCTGTTCCAGTGGCACTCACGGTAAATTTTCTTTTTCATCTGAAGGCCAGGTTCAGTGTACGTGGCTGTTCAAATTTTTATGAATATTTTTTAAAACAGTTTTAGGTTGTTCAGACTAAGGATTTGGAAAGCAATGGTGTCCTCTGATTCTATGCGTTTTTGGCCGTAGAAGGGATGTGCTTGGTCCACCACCAACGATTGTTCCCTGCTGTTCCCATGAAGTACTGCCTAGAGCATTAGAATCTTTGTAAACTAGAATGCCAATCTTGAATCTGGTAGACACTGGTTGTTCGTCAGCAAATAAGATGTAAAAAACTACATGTATGATATTGTAACAGGAGATGTGTCTATTGATTATAGCCTTAAGTTATAAAATATTTTGGTTTTATAAAATTTCTGATTTGCCACAAGGCTTATTGTAGCTTTATTATAAATTTTGTAAAGCATTGATGTAGTGTTCTGTTCCCTGGTTCGTAGAATTATGTTTTTTTTTATTATAAATTTTGCAAAATATTATAAAATTATGCCAGAGAATTCCTATGTACCTCACTGTCATTTACCTGCTGGCTCCATTCTCATTGCTACCTTCTAACGTCTGGAATCCAGAGAAATGAGATAAATTCGAGATTTATCTGTTTGTGTTATGATAATAATTGCAAAATATTATGAAGTCGTACCAAAGAAACCAAAGAATCACTTGTTAGAATCACATAGCTCCATCCATCCATCCATTTCATATCTCATCAATCCACCCATATCTCACACCACTGATAACAAATCCAAGAAAAATTATCTTTCATTATTTAACACGGATAATGCACCTAAAGAAGATGATTTAAAAGTGTGTGGTCTCATAAAAGGAAGTCTCAGGCCTTCTATGGTACCTCATCGGAGTCTAGACCACTAGATAAGGTTTATTGACCAATGGGATAGCCCTTGAGAGTGCATCGATTTTTGAAATTGCTTAATAATGTATATGCTCTTTGCATGCAACACTCAGGTGGAGGAATTTTTTTGCCAGTGTCTGCCTCACCTAAACTGCCCTCTTCTGTGACATATTCTGGTTTCCTTCATGTTTTTCTTTAATTAAATAGGTTGGATTTCATTCTTGTTAACTCTGCAAATTAGAGGATTTTTATGTTGCTAAATTCAGATCATCATATGCTGGATACTGAGAGGGTTGGTGGAAATGCTGGATACTGAGAGGGTTAGTGGAAATGCTTAAAATTTTAGAGTAACTTGAGAAACAAGCACCCCACCATTACTGTGAAAATTTAACCTCCTCCAGCGGTTCCACAAACCCATGACACACAGAAGCAAGCATCATACCATCACTTTAAATGATGGTCCACTTTACTAAATAATATCAGCGAATTGCTGAACTTCCACTGAGCATGCTGCCTACATCCTTAACTATTAAGACAGTGATGGGAGTTAAATCCCAAGTTATCCCCTACAAACCCTTCTTTAAATTGATGTAACTGAAGTGTTTACATCCTAAAGAAATATAACAGCTCTTATCAACCTCGAGGATATCAGGATTTATGCTTTGAAAAGAAAAGAACCAATAACCACCCAGAAATCTGAACCCAACCCAGTTAAACATCTTCCTCCATTGTTGAAACTTGAAACAGACACAAAAAACAACTGCATCAAGATGCTATTCAAGTAACTGAATACTGATTTGGAAGAACCCAAGTCGCATTCATGCAATAGAACCACCGGAGGTTGACTCCGTGTATATGTAAGACTTCTATTTAGCCCACCAAAATTTGGCCCACGTTGGATTCCATTCCATGTCTCTCATGATGGGTGGTCCGTATTCTCTGCAGAAAAACCCAGGAAGGAAGCGGTAATATCATTCCACAGAAAAAACAACAGTCCCCACATAATGATTCATTTATCAGTATCAGTATCCTATCATATAAGGTACACGGTAAAAAACTAAAAATCAATCTGAACAGGGAATTCAGCGTTGAACCAGCCCGTACCGTTTTATCATTTAAAGAATATGAATGGTAAACGAAAGAATAGAATCCTCCGAGAGGTTTTATTTTATTTCCACACAAGCTGCAACGAAACGAAAACGAACAAAAAAGTGGCAACAGCAGATACAGTAAGAGGAAGAGGCAGAAGAAGAGTGGTGTCGTGATGATGACGAGGGAAGTCACGAATATTCCAGAAAGAGGAATATCGATGTGATAAGGGCCACACAGAGACGGAATGGCTCACCAGAGACAAACAAAAGAGCTAAAGTAGATTCCACCCACAATCGCAGCTAAAGCAACATCAGCAGAGGGACCGGTCCCAGTTCAGCAGCAGCCATGTCAGCGACAGTAGCAGCACTAGCACAGACCTTCACCACTGCATTTCAGTTCTTGCATATAAAAAGAATGAAGCATGGCAAAGGCCAATACAATAAATCTCAGTCACACGAATGGCTTGCATTTCACAGACGTTCATGTCCCCCATGAACTGAAGATGGTTGACTCTCATATGATTCATATCTGTATTTTTCAGCGAGTCTCATCAATTTCAAGTGTTTTCCTAATGGTGTTGTAGACTGCATGAATTTTTATCTTTGCAATCATAAATTTCAATATTCACTATTTGAACACTGCAGTTTCATATGCCGCATCTTTTTGTTTGAGCTTCGTTTTTCTGCTAATGATTCTGTGGCTCGGCTGTAACTCTGTAACCACTTCTGTGACGTTTAACGATTGTTTGTTTTAACATTTTGTTGGTTGCAGTTTCGAATTCTGCATATTCGGAGTTCGCTTGTTTTCTGACTGACTTCATATGAGCTCAGCTTCATTCCAGTTCGCAGTTTACAGGTTGGTGCTTTTCGTTATCTCTGTTCCAATTCTGCAAATTGCAATAAGCTCGTCTTACAGCATCTTTTACTGATGTAATGCACTGGATTCTAGTTTATTGCACCTTAAGAAAGAGATATGGGCATGGGTTCGCCATTGCTAAATGCTTTGAACGTTCGGGTTGTGGGCAGCGGCAACCGAATTCTGGTTCTGTCCCACGGAATTGGCACCGATCAATCTGTTTGGCAACGGCTGCTGCCGTATTTTGTGAGGGATTACACGATTATTCTGTTCGATCTGGCCTGCGCAGGCAGTGTGAATCCGGAGTTTTTCGATTTTCAGAGATACAGTGACATCCAGGCCTACGCTGATGATCTCATCGCAATTCTGGATGAACTATGCGTGCAGAACTGCCTCTTTGTTGGGCATTCGCTGTCCGCCATGCTCGGCTGCATTGCCTCCATTAAAAGGCCTACCCTGTTCTCTAAGCTGGTTTTGCTGGGCGCCTCTCCGAGGTACACATAAGAAGTTTTTGTTCTTCTTCTTGTTGTGGGTTTTTGTTGCAGAAGCTATGTTTCTTTATGTTTTAACAATTCTGAGCCCTTGCCTTGGGTTTCTGCTGGCCTTGTTGCAAAATAGTATAGTATTATTTTAGCGCTTCAACTTGAATTGAGTTTTAATCTTGGCGGCCGAGTTTATCGGGAAGACCTTCTGAGACAAGTTTTGAAGAGGAACTGAAACAGGATTTCGAATGCCATTTTACGGTCGAGATTTGTTTTGTGGGTTTATGGATGGTTGTGTGCTGAGAGCATCATTGCATTGGGTGGGATAGCTGGTTTTACTTTACCAAGCTTTACCTTCTGGTTTGGGCTGACGGTTTCTACTTTTCGACGAAAATGGGGGAATCCTGCACGCTTCTGCTGGCCAACCTTCTTCTTTATTAGTTATTTGATTTACCTTGACTCTGAAATAGTCTCGCTGAGGTTATTAATTTTTAAGATTTATTGAACAGTTGGTTAGGAGAACCAGGCAAAGAAAAGAGATTTTGATAATGAAAGTCGGTAGAATTTTGTCAGCTAAGTTGGATATATATATATATATATAGGATGTGAGTTGGGATTTTTTGGCTTTTTCATCAACAGACGCCCCATTTCCAGCAGTTTAGCAATAGCCCACTTAGGTTGCGTTCAGTTTGTGCAATTGTTGGGTCATTCCAACATTAATTACCAGCCGTTTCAAAAGGATTTCTTTCCTTGAAAGTAAAACGCCAGAAAAACAGCGGTTAGGCTGATTGGCTGTCCTCTACTCCCCTTTGCATTATTTCATGTACCTGGTTATTCTACTTGTGAAGCCATGTTATCAACAGTTCTCAAGTAATGCACAGGAGTAACAACACCATTTGGAAGCTTGTTTCCCTCAGAATCTCAGACTGACTTCACCCATTTATTACTATTCCAGGAATACGAAAATTATCATCCCAAACCTGAATCTAACTGTGGCCTAGTGCCTGAGAAACATCACCACACTCTGCAAACTCATGCTTTACCTTCTGACCACAGCGGTGTGGTTGGAGTTTCTCATCCACTGCGTCTCTAAAGAACTGTGATTTAGAGACTATTTTTGTCCACCAAAATCAGGTACTGACCCCAAAAAATAGTCCAAAGCTGAATCCTTCACCCAGAGCTTAAACTCTGTCAACTGGCCTGCACGCAGATGAATTCTGGCATCATTTTTCAAGACCATGGAATTTCAAATTTATATCATTGGTATTCTGGGCAAATTAACTTATTATAGGGTTGTCCGGTTGTAATCAGGACAGAAAAATATACCTCCGAAATTGAATTCCAAGAGTGCTGTCTTTACGGCCCAAGATAGCAGGGGAGAGGTTGCCCTGTAAAGAGCTAAAAATCATCCCGTCTTTTCTTTTTCCAGTTAATTTTTTTGAACACAACCTATTCATTTTGTCATCCAGAACTCTGATGCCTTGGAAAGAGTTAACCTCGCGTTTTGATCTATTGTGTATAGCGGCTCCAAGTGCATGTCAGGAAGGTTTCATTCGTGATGACCTTGCAATTGAGGTTCTTAAATTTTTCATGGGGTCCTTAAAACAGTGGATGATAAGAGCTTCTGGTTTCTTTCCCCTCGTACATGAGTGACTACATGTTTGGAAAAAAAAAATCATTCATTTTGTTTACTAATATTTTTATTTCTTCATTACATGTATCCTTTAATATCATTCCTTTTTATTTCTCATCACATGTATTCTTTCATATCATTCCTTTCCTTGACGTTTGAATTAAAAACTTTCTTAGTTATTTTACATCTATATCTTATTTGATCATCCATTTTCATATTTGCCTCAAGCAAATCCACTCCTTAAGTAATATCTTTTAACACCTCTCTTTTCTTTTTCCTTGTACACTTAAGAAACTTCTTCAAACACCAACCCATCTCTAGTTTACCTTGAATGTTTTAAATGTAGAATTCCATTAATTTTTAATATATTTGTCTATATAATAATTTCAACATTTCTTTATTTAATACAAGTTGTAACCACTTTCTTGTATAAATTTTATTTTCTAAATCAGTGGCCTACTAACAATTAGGTTGCATGTTTAAGCTTCACCTACAGTTAAATGTTTACAAAATCTATCATTAAACACTTGTCCTACCTGGTGGACCCTACAACCTACCTTCCCTTTCATGGCTTGTCATGGAATCAAATTCACATCAATCCATGTGCAAATGAGAGCATAGCTCAACTAGTAAAGCATAGAGCTTTAAAATAGTTTAAGTTCAAGTTTAAGTTGTATTTGATTGGTAGTTGTGTTCACTTTAACTTCTATTGTGCTTTTGATGTGAGTTGACAAACCCATGAGCATTCTAGTAGTTGTCTTCCATGAATTATTAACCAGTAGGATGCCCACAAAAAAACAATACATGATGAGGTAGGCATAAAAAATCCTGGTGAAAATCATTTGTCCACCTTGCCAGGTAGGTGAGCCCATATTTTGCAATGATAGATAACACAATGATAGATATGATGCAATTGAAGCATGACTTGTTCACCAATAAGCTGCAAGTTTGAAGCTTGAACTTGAGCAACCTTAGCAACACCACCTATTTATTTGAAACAAAATTCATATATATATATATATATATATATATAATTTTTAACCACATATTCTATTTTCTTTTGCGACCTCAAACTCTTTTTTCTCCTCTTCATTGCATGGCAATAACGCATAACGCCTGCATGCAGGTACCTGAACGAGGGAGACTACGAGGGGGGCTTTGAGAGGAAGGACGTAGAGGAGGTATTCGGAGCCATGGAGAGCAACTACGAGGCCTTTGTGGCCGGATTTGCACCGCTGGCCGTGGGCGGGGACGTGCCGGTGGCCGTCCGAGAGTTCAGCCGGACCCTCTTCAACATGCGCCCGGACATCGCCCTGTTCGTCTGCAAGGTGGTGTTCGACAGCGACATGAGGGGGCTGCTGCCACTGGTCCGAGTGCCATGTTGTGTGGTGCAGACCAGCCACGACATGGCCGTGCCACTTGCAGTGGCCCTCTATCTCGTCAAGGCCCTCGGGGGCCCTGCCTCCCTCGAGGTCCTTGACGACACCGAGGGCCACCTCCCCCACCTCAGCCAGCCCCACAAGCTCATCCCCCTCTTCCGCCGCATCCTCTCTCCAGAACCATAACCTCTTTCATCATGTGATGATCATAAGCCAGCCAGTCCTACAAGCCCATCCTCCTCCTCCTCCTACTCCTTCAGTAGGATAATCATAAGCCAGCCCATCCTCTCTCCATAACCTCTTTTGGCCACGGTGGTCATAAGCCTGTCCTACAAGCTCATCTTGGCATCCCCTCTACATAACTTGTATCATTATCATAAGCTAGCCAGTCCTGCAAGCCCATGCCCCTTGTCTGTGACACCCTACATAACCTGTTTCTCTATGTTGACAGTGATGAATGATGATCATAAGCCAACCTGTCTTACAAGCTCATCCCCCATCCCTCAGCCACATCCACTGTACATAATATATTTCAGGCAGGCAGCCCCTCCTCAACCTCGTCTTGCCTACATAATCTTGTCAGCCATGATCACAATACATAATATATTTCTCCATCTTGGCAGTTATGATCGCAACCCAGCCAACCAGCCGGCCCGGCCCACAAGGCCATTTCCCTCTTCTGTCACATCTTCTCTACTACGTAACCTTTTTCTCCATCTCAGCAGTGATAATCACAAGAAAGGCAGCTCTACAACCCCATCCCCTCCCCTCCACTGCACTGCTGTATCCTTTGTACATAAAGGTTTTATTCATCTTTGACAGTGATAATCACAAGGGAGCCAACTTTACAAGCTCATCCTCATCCTCTACCACAGCATAATCACAAGAAAGACACTCTCTAAGTTTATCCCCTTCCTCAACCACATTCTCTCTACCTAACATACTTTGCCATGGATAAGCTTTATCCCTTTCCTCAAAGGCATCGTCTGTACATAACATATTTCTCCATCTTGGCAGTCCTAATCAGAAGAGATGTCATATTTATTGCTTAAATAGCTTCCTTTTTTTTTCAGAAAAAATGAGCATTTCTCAAGGTCCTAATAGCAGAGTTAATAGCAGAGTTACTGAGATATCATTGTAATCGCTGAAACACTACTTTTTAAAAAAGAAGAATGTTACCAGAGAGAATATAATACTTTTTTACCCTCAAAGTGCGATGTTTCATACTTATAAGTGATTTTTTTGGTAAACTTCCCCTTTTTTTTTTCTTAATTTCTTTTTCTTATCAGTAAAATAAGTTGCAAGTTAAAGATTTGATTACCCTACGGTCTACAGGGTAAAGAACTATTGAGATTTAAGTTTCCACTGAACTGTCCATGGTTCTCATCTATCAAGATGTACGTAGTCGATAATGCAGCCGCTAAAACTTGTAATTTATCGGTTTGTTTAAAATTTACCAGGCTGGGATACTATTAAGATTTAAGATTCCACCTTCTCAGCCGCACTACTGATGGTTTTCTCATCTATCATAGTCCAGTAGCTTGGAGACAGACTGACAACACGGAGATTCTCAAGGCTTGGAGTGCAAGATAATGAATTCTATAGATGACACGATGTGAATTCTGTTCTTATTTAATCTAAATCGTCGTACAGATGTCATAAGCTAAAGCACAAGATAGGAGACAGCCTATCAAGTATTGCTGCAAAAGTGAAGACAATAACTTTCAGGGAATCATGGCTCTTTACCGGCGCACTAGAATGCATGTGCTTCAAAATTCAGATACAGCCATGATTACAGAGAAAATCATGATGAGCGATCGTATATGTGTTTCATTCAGCGAAGAAAACTTTCAACAAATCATCAAAACTCTTTGCCGATGCAGCAAAATACTTGTGCTCCAAATTCAGATGTAGCTATGATTACCAAGTAAACCATGATGGCAGTGTATACGTACATGTACATGTATCATTCGCTAAAGACTAACTTTCAAATATCATGAATTGGGCATTGCCTCTGATTGCATCTTCCTTGCATGTTTATCGCATCTTAACAATTCCTTGTTATAATTATTACAATTGAGGACGTAATGAATGATAGATGCATATTTATTATGACAGTGGAATTCACTCTACCATGATAGTTGAATTCTTTAAATCAATGAAGCCGAGGATTTTTTTTATTTTTTTCCATCCTAATTAATGATTATTGTCCTACCACTGCATTCTCAGTGCCATCGTTTACACCATTCATGAAGCGTTATATTTTAGCACAATCCATTGGAACCGACCCTGTAAGTTCTAAGAGATATACCTGGCCGTAAGCTATGCGTACTATGACTCAAATAGTCATTCACTGCCAAGAGGATAATGTCTTGAAAGCAGGTTCCAACCGTTTTAAGTTTCCGCTAGTTGAGATGAAAGGTTGAGAAGATGAGGTTCTGAACTTTTGATGCCGAATGTGTAATATCTAGCTTTGCAAGAACACCAAGACGAAGTAACTTCATTTTATTCGGTCGATATTCATATCGGCCAAATTGATAACCGTTCACAATATTTCAGTTGGATTTTAACCCTTGCACATAGGCCTCTGTTCTCCATCAGTGAAATCAACTTTTCATAAAAATAGCAACTAAAAAAAAGGATTTTTGTGAATTGGCAGAAGCTTAGTCGGTGCACTTAAGAAGCCATTCATATACATGCCTGTTACTAGATAAGATGAACCACCCAACTTACACCTCCACCATGATGACTTATTCAACAAGTCTTTGCATTAAATTCTTCATTATTATCATCTTAGCCTTGTCTAAACCTATGAAGAATTAGATCTTTATTTATTTGTCATTGGCTTCTATAAAGAAGCGGATGTTTGTTTATTTGCAGTTTTTTAAAATCATTTTTGATAGTTTTCCCATGTCTTCTTTGATCTTTTGTTTCATCTTTTGTTTCAGTGGTTTCCTAGAACAATAATTTAGCAACCCTTATTTGCAGGCTTATTATCTGATCTTTGGACTAAATTCTTATTATTAAAAAAACTGGGAGGTGACTTTTTGTATGTTTCTATGGTCTAGAAGATTAAAAAAACTGGGAGAGGACTTTTTGTATGTTTCAAAGGTCTAGAAGGTTCAGGCAACTGGTCCAGAATACCTGGCTCTCTGTTTGTGGATTCATTACTTTTGGCTGCGGTAGGGTTGATCAATAATGATCAAACACAGAAGCTGTAGCTGTTTGCTGACTGGTCTCTTGCTTTATGCATTTGTCGTTTTATAGCTGGTGGTAATTATTGGGAGGCCCAAGGATGCCTGCTTTATTGGGAAGGATGTGACTGGATAAGGAAATGTGCTGCCGTCAGTTCCCATCATTTTGTAGCACCTGGAAATCAACTATCAATTTGTCATCGCCTAGTCAGAATTCCCCTGTTTTGTCAGGTTGTTTTGTGAAAGCAAATCCATACTGGTCTTATCATGTTTCGCAAATTGGTAACTTCGTTGAAAATTAACCTGGAGAGCTTGAAAATGGTAATTTTTCTATTCCCAAGTAAAGCTTGGTAGAATTATCTTGTACTGTTTCCAACATCAAACTTTTACTCATTATATGCCACAGGATCAAATAGTTTCCTGACACCAACGTGGACTGCATATCATGTATTCGCAACTTGAAAACTTGTTCAACGACGGGCATATTAACCAATGGTGTCGTGGTATGTTTACTAAAGCACAAACACCTAATCACGTCGGAGGTCATCTCATTAATGAATGGATTTAGAAGGATCCAATTTTTGTAGTTATTCACAAACAGCACATTGTATTATCAAAACTACCAAGGTACTAGAAACCTAGAATCTATAGATTACGGCATAAAACGTCAACCATTGCATTATACATTAACACATACCATTTGCATTATTTTCGTTCTATTCTTGTCTTATCTCATCAACTTGGGCTAACCCACTTAATAAAGGAATTGAAAATGATTTTTCTATGAATAACTGTCTACTCAAATCAATCTTTAGATAAGAACCCGTTTTTAACTGTCTACCCAATGCCATAATCCCTAAAAGGTGTATGTTTAAGGTGCATTAAGTAGCATATACCTTGACATACCCTTTGGAATCCAACCTGTGCTTTAACCAAATGAGCTAAATTACATATACCCCTAAGACATACAACTAAAACAATCTATCACCAACACACTAGCAACAAGATTATCAGTTGAATTATGCTCTCTTTAGCATGATGGTTAAACCTAAATTTCCTAAATCATGAAATCAAGATTATTTTTAAAATAATGTTTGTTTACTTACTCTCACATTCAAAAACTACCACTTCTATAACTTGTAGCTAGTCAAATACTTCTTTATTAATAAGGTATTATACTCTCTTATTAATAAGGTATTAAATATTATGCACAGGTTTTAACACCATTACTCATTAATTATATGAAAGAAATGCCAACTTAAATTATATCCCCTAATTTCCTCATATCTTCATATGAATCTGGGTGCTGGGTGTAGAAGGGAATAGTGAAAGAAAACTTATGTAACCAATTTTATTTTGTTATAATAAGGCTAAAATGATAATGATGATAAGTAGCTCCGTCAGATTTTTGTTACAATATGATGAAGACGGATGGCTATATTGAACAAAATTCAAATTTTGTTCAAATTCACTGGTTTCTTGTGTAGAAATGCTTTATTTCATTACCCATGAAGGTTTTTTACCAAATTATACATCAATAGTCAACGATTCAGTGAATGGTTTTGAAAAGTTCAGACTACTTGATCTACTACCTCCAATCTTGTACAGGCTAAATTAACCCCCGCTGCCCTCTGAACCCATGTTATAAGCATGCAGAATCTTCATTTCTGCTTACCTGGGAAGAGCTCAGGTAAAAGTGATGTTTCATTGCTGGCCGACCATTCACAACAGGTCATTTATTTCTTCAAAAATGCAATTGCAGGTAACTAAATTAAATATAACTAACTCAAATTAAACTAAAATATGCAAAATCAATTGCAACGTCGACCTTAAATTGCCAAAAGAGATGAGGATTCTTTCAAGTACATCAGATCGTACAAATACTTTTATTTATCCATGAAAGGTTTTTCACAGGATGAAAATTTCACATTTAAATGGTTTTGTATAATATTTGTATGCTCTCCAAGGAAACATATCCTTGCCTGGTCCACAAAAGCATGCTCCTTTTCCATAATTCTTTCTAGTTCCTCAAAATGCTTCACTTTATAATGTAGCTTCTTTAACTGTTATTCAGAAAAAGGAATATTTTAGTTTTCGCAATAAGAACTTTGCACTGTAATGTAGAAGACAGAATAAAATTACCTGATTTTCAGTGATAATCGACATCATAATCTGCATCTCTCTCTCTTCCTGATCTGCCAAAATCTTTGCATGTGCTGCTGCAGTTCCAAATGCAGTCGCAATTGCAGCTCGTGTTTGTAGGTGAGAAACTGAAAAATGCAGGAAAGAAAATCAAAAATTGCAAGCAAGTGACCAGCATTCGCCAATGCAAGGAAACACTATGAGAACCAACTCCCAAAGATGAAACATTATTATACATTCCAACTAATTCAAATATTTTTAAAAGAACAACAGTAGCTTCAAAGTAACTAACAACCTTTTGATTCATTAAGCTCCATAGACTCTGGTTCTTTTCTTTTCCTGGAAAAGTGGAGATGTTCAAAAATGAGAGATTTAAAAAATTAAGTTATAAAAGTAACATTTACTTAAATAAAATAATCCTTCGATAAAAAAAATCATATGATGCAAAACCTGTTCAATTCTTGTGCACCAGTTGTTAAGCCCTCTTGATGATTTATTAATTTTGATTCATCAAGGCTACCAATCCAACTTGCAGAAGGATCCTCCTGACATAAAGCCACAACAGAAGCTTCTGCTGCAGCTGTTATAACATACGGCCCAACAATTGTAGACAAAACAGCAATCTGAAATTAAAGAAGATCTAGAAACATGTTGGCCATCTTTTCATAGCTTAAGGTAATACAAGAACAGGTATGATTATGTGCATTAACTTAAAGCGCACCTGAGGTGATATTTGATTTTCAAAATTACTTGGAGCTGAAAGACATTGAATCTTACAAGGCCGAATTGCGATACCATCCTCACTGTGCTTCTTTTCATCAGCGATAGCCATTCCACCTGTTGGAAGTTTACCCTCGACAGAGAAATCATGGCAGTCTTCATAATTTTGTCCAGTGCCATCTTTAACAATAACAGATTGCTTATTCAGATCTTTCTCAAATGCTAGACTATTTGGTCTTGTAATGTTGCATTCTGTACCAGAATCTTCCATGAACTGTTCTCCAAAAGGAAGATGTATGAGTTTCTTAATACACTCAACCTCACTCTTGGTCTTGACATATTCGGCAATCTTCTTCCAATCATCTCCATGGCAGAAAGCACCCTCTAAGAGAAGCAATGTCTCTTGATCAGTCCATTTATCATTTGCTTCACTACAATAATCTTCATGATCACTAAGATATTTGAAATCTGCAGCAGATAGGCCAAGACCATAATTTCCTTCCTCAAAACATGTCATGCAGAGACAGAACCCTGCCTGCAAAAACAACGAAAACCTGATGATTAATCTATAATTCTATCTCAAAGTATCCCTATATATACTAGAAAGAAGTATAACTAGTTTTTAGTTCCCTAGACCGTCCTCTATTGCAAATTACATGTCATGTCAATCTAGTAAGCCACAAAACCTTCTACATAACCTTTAAAGCTTTGTGTGTGCGTTTCCTTTTTTCTTTTTTTCTTTTTTGGTGGGTTGGGATGTAGTGGTTGGGTTTGTGTGAGAAAAGAAGTTCAATGAGATTATTCTTGGAAAATAACAATCAACCAAGCCAGGAGGATCAAAAAACAAAAATCATATCAAGGTACCAATCTAATCCTAGCCTTGGAGATAAAAATTATAATCATACAAGGCTCAAAAACTTGGCTGTCAATTTCAATTTTATACCACATTCTCCTTCCAATTATTTACTAGCCATCGTACTTTATCCGGATTGATTTCTGTTCCCTCAAAAGTCTTTCTGTTCCTTTCCTTTTGGATTTCAAAGATCACATGTGCTAGTAGAGCACTCTAAATTTTATTAATGTGTCGACTTCCATGAATTCAAGAACAAGCTGCTGCAAGATCTTATAAAGATTTTGGCATAATAAAATGCTAATTTGTAGCTTTCTAAAGTTTGTTACAAGTATGGGCAATTGCAGGGCAGTGCAGAAAGATATAATTATCATCTTAACAAGCATTCACACGAAAACATCTCTTAACTATCATCTATCATCACTTCAATAAATTATCTATTGTTAAGATATTTCCTTTTTGTGCCAACTCAAAAATATATATATGAACTTAGGGATTAAACCTATTTTCTTCCAACAAATTAGCTTCTTTATCCATTCTACCTATGCTAAAGTATCATAAAGCTGTCATTATTGATTCCTACGTGAATCTAATTCCTAATTGATCATTACAGACCCTTGCATCTTTCATTGTCATCACTGCATTGAATGTGAATTAATGAATTGTCACACCAACTGGATGCAAAGAAAGGCAAGGGTTACAGTTTACACCTATTAATGCAATCTAAGAATTTTAATTTTCCTTTGTCCAACCCCGAGAGTTTACCAGATTAGTCTCATCTTCAACTCGTTCCAAAGCTCCTTAAAACTTTTATTCAGTGCATTGTTTTTCAAATTACAACGATATATAAATTTGGTAAGCCTAAAAGATAGAAATACAAAAAGAAATTTCCTGAAGAACTCACATAAATTTGGTGAGAAGGTTTAGAGTCAGCGGAATATATGGGGTATCAAGGAATATTACCTATGCCTTATTAGTAGCATGGTCTTAATAAATAAGGGCAAGTAAATTCCAAGACGCATTGGTTTGATAAAGAGTCCAAACAAACAACATTGGCAGTGACAAATCTTGATTACAGAAAAGAAAGATACAAGGTCGCAAAAAGTTAAATCACAACAAGAAAAAACAATGGACCATGATGCATCAAACCAGGCTTGGCATTTTGGTCAATAAAGATCTGAAAATGTTTTTGGCAGCTATTATGAGACCAAAGCAAACAAGAGTATTCCTTTTCTCTAGCAGAGCTTCATTCATTCTTTCAAAGCCTAGTTACCCATCCATTTATCCTAATCAATCAACACATATTTGATTTAGATAATACTGGCTCTTTCATTTCATAAAAAAAACAGACACAGACGGTATGCATGTTGATCTTATCAAAAAGAGTGGTCCTATTTGGAAAGAAATTTGGACGCAAATTAATAAGGGCTTATAACATGACTTGGACAAGGCTTGAAAGATTAGCAAATATATTGTGCTTCTTAATAAGTGCTAGGTAGTTGGGCAAAAAGAACAATCTATTACTCTAGCAAAACTATGACCAAAACAATCTATAAGAGATCATTTGTTCACCTTAACTCACTAAGCTATTGCACAAATAAGGTTAAAAGGACAAAGGACAAAATAAGAAGACCTTTGTTTGTTTTGTCGACTTTTCAAAGTCCTATAGCTCAATTAGAAAGAAAATTTATTGAAGCATCTTCCAGCTATCAAAGCCCTTTTTTCATTTATAGCATATATTCAAAAATTTTTAAGGAAATTACTATTTAGGTAAGGATAATAATACAAAGGAAAAATTTTCCCTTATTAATTCTATTGGAGTCAAACAAGTTTGTCCCTTCTTGCCACTCTGTTTGGAATCTTCATTTGATGATTTGGAAGCCGAATGAAAAACATACTTACCAAGCATTTTATTCAGATTGCAGAGTATTTAGTTAATCTTTCCCTTCCTCTCCCCCCACCCCCCACCCCCCGGAATGTAAATCAATGAAAACAGGATTAAGATCATGATATATGACAGAAGAAAGGATAAATATCATTTCAAATTAATCAGTATACCCTTTTGTAGGTACCTTGGACTTGAATGTTACTATACATGTGGATGGATAATTGAGTGGACCAGGAAATTACAGATAAAATGAAAAGTTTATTCACATTTAGGGCTAGGTTCAAAAAAGAAAACATCTGAACTTGGAACATGAAAATAAATCTTTCTTTCCATATTTTACATTGAATGATTTTGTAAGGTTGTAAAGTTTAAGAACCCGGTTGTCTAATAAAATATGGACGAAAATTGAGCATGCTTAGCAATGCTTCACACTGGGGAAATCTAAAGTTAAAGCTCAAACACAATATGATATTTTGCAATTAGAGAGTAATATGCTGAGTTTAAAAGTTGAAGCCCTTTATCAATTTGCTGCCTACTGCTACAACTTATTAAGAACCATTCGTATAAAGGAAGCACTGCTAGAAACTACAAAATAAAGGATGGTTCCACGAAGGGTATCATTAGCTTCAGAAACAGGAAATCCAAGAACAAGATATAAATTGCAGCTCTCACATCATGGGAAGTTACTCAACATAAAGCACTTAAAAAGCCTTGACGTAATGTTGAACAGTTGAAGACAAAAAAATAATTTTTTACAAAACATGAGGAAGGAAATTGTAAATAGGTCAGAGCTATCTTACAGCAATCGTGCTTTCCTGTTTAGCCTGCAAATGGCAAGTGATCCCTTATCAGGAAGAAGTTTTATTGACAGAAATGGTTTTCGATTGAATACAGAATTAGGAATACCCTATGACAAGCTCACACTACTTCAGAATGGAAATAAGGAGATGGGATAATATTCCTTGTGAGCTATGCATCTATAGATTCTGTTCAAGCAATCAAGTTGTAGATGATTATCACCTTTTCCTCAAGTGTACTGGTATATAAGTTCATAAAAAACTTGGCAAATTCTTGCCAACTTTCTATCTGGACTTTTTGAAATCAATCAATTTGTATTAGGACATTTAATAGACGATGTTTTCCAGAAACATGGAATGCATATTTAATCTGTTCATCAGATCCATAGGTCTCCTGTGTCATAATAAAATCCAGTTCAGTTTCCATTTCCAGTTTTCAAACGTATCCATTTAGCTAAAGTTTACAATATTTTATGTACATGTTGCAACCTCCATTGGTTGACTATATGGTCCCAGAAGTATAAAACCAACTAATTTGAACACAATGCCTCTGTCATACCTTCAACTGTACGAAACCAATTAACCAATTGAGCTACCACCTCTTTGGTGAAACAGGAAATTCATAATAAAAAGCAATCGAGTACAGTCTGAACAAAGATATAGGATATAGTTCAATACTTGGTGTAACATAAAACATAATTTCTCATTTAAGCTTCATGAAAGACTTTACTACTAAATAAATCAATTTCAAGCAAAAATAACATGATACCTTTTTGCAGATCATGTGATTTGAAGTGCATTCTGTTCGACAATTGTTGCAAATATCTTTATCTGCTGATTGTTCAGGAAAATGTGTTGTGTGTTCATTTGATACAGGAGATGCTTTTCTGATTGTATCTTCACAAAATACATCCTTGTGTGATGCTAAAACTGGTTCATGAAAGCTTCTATTCATTCTATCAGCTACTAAACGTCTTGCAGCCATTGACAAAGCTCGCCTTGATTGTGTCGGTAAAACAACCCGGACACTGGATGGGATCCCACCATCAAAGACAACTTGAACATCATTTTGGCTTGATTGTCTTGATGCTGCCTACAGTTAAGAAACATAGAAAAATAAAATTAGGTAACAAGCTGTTACTACATTTTGACTTGTTAATATATATTATTTTTTATTTCTATGGCATGATTTTTCAGACCCTATCTCTTTATATGAAGTCACAGTCCTTTGCAAAACATTTTTTGAAACACACAATAACTACTTGATTTGAAAACTGACAAGCTCCGAATCACTATAAATCGAATTGAAACTTATATTGTACTGCTACAACTTGGCTTATAACATAAACAAAATATATGTAGAGGACTAAATAGACTAACTAACACTTTCACTAACTGCAATAGAAAAAAAGTGTGCAACAAGGAAAAGCATATGATGTTTTAAGCTAAAAAATACATCATGACATCAAACATTCACTTAATGCAAGAAAGAACAAAGATGCATAAAGTAAACCAGTAAGATAGTATTAATCCAATACAGGAAATTAGAAGAAAATTGGTAAATTTATTAGTGATAGAGAAATTTGACTCAGGATTGTATAAGAAAACTTTGGACATCAGTACTTTCAATAAATGGTTGACATTGTTGTAAAAAACATTAAAAACTAACAATGCTTCTTGCTTATGGAATAGAGAGCAACCTACATACCATTGAAAGCAGCTTTTAAAAAGGCAAATGATAAAAGCCTTCAAGAGAACTTAAAAGTGGGTCAAAAATAAAATAAATTGTGGTCTTACAACAATCCAACATTTGATAGCCAAAAATGCCCCCTATACTGTGTTAAAAGCACCAAACACCATGAGGAACATAGTTTTATAGCAACAATACTTACAGATGCCAACACTAAAGCTTTCAGACATAAAAGGCCGCATTTAACCTACCCCAACATGGTCCTACATTCACATGATATCCTCTATTATACCCAAAACATTATTTCAGCCACTACAATATTTAACTGGTATAATATTTACATTAACCTGCAAATTTATCTATTATACATTACTATTACAATCTCTCTTATCATCATCATTATCATTGTTGTCTTAATATCAAAAAACTGGGGTGACTTGTTCAGATAGGTTGGTGATTTGAGGATAACTTTTTTGGGCAGTTGTGTACCTAACATCAACCTGAACTTCTATTTTTACCATGCTCCAAGGTAACCTAAAAATTGAAAGCCAGATACTCTAACTTTTAAGTCAATGTCCAGACAGTCATGTTCTATGCAAAACATCAATAATCATAACAGAAAGCTGTCAATCTGATTGTGTTAAAACATTGCATCAACACACAAAAATGTCAATCCTCAATTTATGGTATTAATCTGTTAGAAAATTGTTAAAGTGTTAAACCAAAAAAATCATCAATACATGCATTCATGTTTAACACAACACCAACAATCATTTTAGATAAGCTATGAGTTAGATCGCATGAGAATTGCTCAAATGAAAGAACATGAAAGATCCTAGAGGAAGTTCCTAATTATAAGCAACTTAACTGTGTAACCCATCCATATTGAGAAGGTTCTCCTAGCTTGAGGTGCAGATGATATTCAAATAACCAGCATGAGAACCCCTTGTATACTTCTCATTTACCTGGTTATTGCTGCTCATCAGTCATGTCTTCCTGTTAGAAGCAGTTAATTTGGGTATTTACCAACATGATCATCATCTGGGTATGTATCTTCCACATGGGATTGACATCATAACTTGTCCACAATCAACCATATCTTTACTTATCAAATTACGCCGTATCTCCATTAGCTCTCCCATCTTCTAGCTTCATTGGATAATAGCAAAAGATAATCTATGATCTCTTGAAAACACACTCTTCAGTTTATCCAAGTTTTCAATTCCAACTTGAATATTCTTCATATATGCATACTTAGACTTCATTGTAAGAGATAAAATTCACTCTTTTTAGTTTAATATTTACTAATTTGTTATGCATCCTAACAACCAACAGTCTATCAGCAATTTAGAGTTAACCAATCAACATCCACTAATGCTTAGGCTCCAACTTATTGGTGGTTGGTCATACATAATGGTCATGAAAGAATATACATTTAGGCAAACCCAATTTATTAATCCATCACCAAAAAAGGTTAACTATTACAACAGATATATCAGTGTACTTGCAAAGGCAATCAACACTAAAAATAATCAAAGAAACTTAACAATACAATTTACAAGCAAGGATATGTTGAGAACAAATTAAAAAAATTTAAAATTTATCAGTGAAAAATTAGCCAATAACAGGGCAAGAAAACATCTACAGCTATTGGACCATCAGCAACAGTAAATTATTAATAACCATAAAGTCAACCAAAGAGTTTCGACTTTCGACAGATTCAGCATGCGTAATATGTTGCTAAATTGAGACTATCTGCAAACAAAATTATTAGCGATGCTAGAAATCAACATTTATCACACTTAAATACTACTCCAGTGTTTTTGTATTTAAAATAAGTAATGATTGTATCATTGTTGAAGCCTCGACAATTCTATTGGTGTTTAAATTATTCTGTATATTTACTGCATATCATTTGCCCTGCATTTTATGTCCCACAACAACTTAACAGCCGACAATTAAATATTCAAACGTAGCATATCCTAGAAGAAATGTTCACAATTAAATAGTTATTGTACACACAATATATCATATCACCCAATATTTTGTCACGTAAACAAAAAAACACAAAGCACCTGGAAATTAATGAGACCCCAAGCATCCAGAAAATCAAAAATCTTCCGCAATATAGTGACATCGCCAATGAGGAACTTCCTGACATCAGTGAAGGTCAGTCTGGTGCCAGGATTCTCCCGGTATTTGTTAATGATGAAATCTCTATAAGCCTTGTATATCTCAGGCGTCTTGGATCCAGAGGTGCCGTCAAAAAATTCTTTAAAGAATTTACGCTCCCATTCATGAATATCGTTCCACGAAAACCACCCTTTAAAAAAAAACAAAACATGCAGGACGCATTGATTTAAGAAGAACAAGAAATGATTTCAATCAGCCCCGAATTTTACATATCGAAATCCACTGGTACTTACGAGTATAACTGGGAATTGTATAGACTTCCCATTCAGAATCATTGCTGCTGGATGCAGGAACAGCATCATCATCATCGCCAGTGTTGTTTAGAGTTTCAGAAGATGGAGCCACTGGGAAGCTATCATCATCCATATGATTTTTTCCTATCTAGATAACGTTCACAAATTTTCGAATTGGAAATTGATCACCGTGTTTTTAAAATAGGCGAGTTTTCAGAAACAAACAATATCGGCGGGAGATTGATTAAATTGAATTTTATAGTACACCGAAAGGCGTTGAGGACATAAAACACGAAAAAGCTAAATCCAGTAAGGGCGATCGAGCTATCGTAACAGAGTTTGTTCCCGAAAGCTTACGTCGGAGTGTTTAGGGCTTTTATCTGACACAAACCCTTAGTATTTGCGATTTTCGAATACCCAACATAGTTGGGATTTTATTTTTATCCCTATGATGTGCATAGCCATCAACAGTGGTGGAATGGAAATAACAATTTAAAGCTAAAAAGTCTTCCACTGCAACCAGTTTGGCGATCTAGGACCCATCCTCTAAATGGTTGTGCAATTGATAAAGATATAACAATAGTTGTTATCTTAGTGGTAATACTCTTGGTTTAAAAACTCAAGTCATGGGTTTGATTTTAGTGGGAATGTTGACCCTCCCACCTTCCCCCAACAAAACTCTTGGTAAAGATATAAAAATTGAGTACATACACCCTTATAACAATGACAACATAATACTTAACAATGACGTGTTAATCTAGTGGTACACATCTTGGCCTCGTAACCCTAGGTCACAAGTTTGATTCTACTAGTTAGCACTAAGTTATAAACTTCTATAAATCTTGGGGTGTACCTATGTTTCACTTATTTTGGGTTCCACCACCCCTGACAACATAATATGTACACCCCAAATAATTTGCTAAATTGAGCAAATAACCTATCAAAAACAAAAAACAAAAATAAAAACAAACACTATAATATAGACCCCTTATAACAACACCAACATAATACCCATATCCCCTAAGCAAATTGTTGAATTTAACAAATAGCTTATATAGTTAGTAGTTTTCACTAACTTTGCAAATTTTCAACAAAGAAGACTAGCCATTAAAAGATTTAGTAAAAAATGCATAAAGATGAAAACAATAGCAAAAAGAAGCTAGCAGGAAGAAACAAAAACATCTATAGCAAATCACTATATGCAGCAATTGCTAGATGAAAGACTAAGATAGTATAAACAAAAATACTATAAAAAAACAAAGAAAACAACTATAGAGAAGAGGCAAATGAGTAGAAAAAAAGAACAAACAAAACGAACAGAAGTAGAAAATAAGAGAGGCTTCGTGCGAGGGCAACGATAATGTTGAACTAAATTATATATATTTTATATGTAAAGCAGCAGAGAGCATGTGGCCTGCAAAAGTCAATTGAGGTTTAACTTCTCAACCATCTAGAAAATGCCTTAAGGACAATTCACCAAACATTATAT
>MNCI01031909.1:62276-93395 GCA_015680685.1 Gnetum montanum
TAACCATATAAATCACAAGTGTTCACATGCAATCTAGTTGAATTTTGTGGATAGCACTAGTGTGGTATCTGGATCGTTAAGCATTGATCACAGGTCACTATCTTCCCACTTTGACTAGTGGTAGCTTTATCATGTATAGTTTAGTCCAAAGTAAGGCATATGATTATGATGTTGTGTGGTTATGGCTAACCTATATGAAAGCATGAAAATTAATTATTTAATTAATCTAACTAATAACAAAAAGATAAATCCTAAACTATCCTAAGGATGATGAGTGTCTATTCCCAGCTTGTTGTACATATTTTGAACTCACATACTTATTGTTGGAATTACCAAGTGCTATGCTACTTGGCAAACCAAGCAATAACGTTGTTGGGATTATCAAGCAAATATGTGCTTTCGCTCAAAATTGGTTGTGCCTATTTCACTAATTATTAACATGCATAGAAATGTAAATATTAACTAAGTACATAGAAAATAAATTGCATTGAAAACAAATCTATTCTAAGTCAGAGTGCTACAATGAATATGAATCAATATCGATCTTATTATTGTTCATGGAATGTGTCTAGGTACAATGCCACTTAAATAAGATATTGTACAATTAACTCCAACCCACGGTAAGGGCACTCAATGACTATTTGCTAAGATTACAAAAATAAACTGCAAATGTTTAGCTACACTATTAACCAAATGGTGTCAAATACACAGACGGTGCTTGCATATTTATAGGTAAATACAAGCATTGCATCGACAGGGATGCGTTAATGCATTTGGTCGCATTGATGCATTTGTGATGATGCAGCTAAGTTATAACAGATGCAATATAGCAAATGCGATATAGCATCTACGATGTCACAACCAACTAAGATGCATCAACAGAGATGCTACAATGCAGATGTGACATAGCATTTGTGATATAGTATCTATGATATCTCAACCAATTGCTAGACTTGACAAAATGATACTTCATCATATTGCCATCACTTAGCTACCTGACATATCAGGTCTCATCAAATAGTTTCCAAGTGATTCTTCATAATAAAAAACTTTAAATAAGTTTATATATTAGCAATTACATGCCAAATCTTCAAAATGGATACCATGTTCAAGATATTTTAATTGCTAATAATTTATTTGCAGCTATTAGTTAAGATATGGAAATAATATCTTTTTATAATGTTGATTCCATTGATAAGGTGGGGGCTTCCTCCTCCTCCAACAAATGTTAATCTTTTCATGGAATGTTTGATTTCCTACCCCATGGGAAACATTTTTTAGAATTAGTTGCAAGGATGAAAACCTAAAAAGAAATCCCCAAAATTGGTAGGCCTTTTTATTTTGTTGATTTTGAGTTTCTCCTCTCTATAGTACTTATTTGCTTTTGTACTTTGAATTTTTACTTTTAATATATATGTATGTATATGTATATAAGGGTCTCACATCCTCAATTTTCTTTTTAGTTGCAGTTTTAACTTCTTCGAATCTTTGATAGTAAGCTTACATCAATCCTAAGGTGATAGATATCAATTTTGGTAGTTTTGGCAAGCTTTGGAAGACATAGGATAACACATGAAATTTGAAAAAATTTTCTATGTGGGCTAGGCATGAGCATCAATGTCACTTGCCTTAGTCAATTCTCCAATGTGACCATGTCAGTGTCACTTATCTCAATTATTTCTCCAACATGCTTCACAAGTTTGCCTTCTGACTTAAAATTCTTTTAATTGTGGTCAAGTTGCATAATACGAGCATCAACATCACTTGTCATAGTTAAATTTATAGTAGCACATAAAACATGATAATTTTTATAAGTGCGGTCAAGTGATTTGACATGAACATTAGTGTTACTTTCCTTAGTTAAAGTTGCAGCAACCTGTGGAACATGAAAATTTTTCTAAATGTTGTTAGGTGACATAATGCAAACATTAACATCACTTGCCTTAGTACAACTTGGAAGCTAATCCTTAATTTGTAGACTACAAGTTGTACTAAGATTTGACTCATCTCATAGCTTCCAAGTTTGTAAACTAATGGAGATGAGGAAAGCACAAGCATTTGCAACACCCATAACTGGGCATGACTACAAAATCACATGTGCTAAGTAGGAGCTTAACATCACATTGTCATAAAATGAATTATGAAGGATGACTACATATAAAGCTAAAAATATTTTGGAAACATTCTTGCCCAATTCGAACTATCCTAATAAGCTAACCAGTTCAAGAAAATAACGTTTGTAGACTATCTTGCTATCAAAAATGAGATTCAGACATTGGCTAACACTGAAATCTAACAAAGGCAAAATATGTTGTATTTTTGTGGGACATCCCAACATTAATTTTAGTCAAAGCTACAAGTTCTAATACCAACACCATGAAGGTAGTGATTGCATTAACATTCATGATGATGATGATGATAAGAATCCTCATGTCTCATTGCCTACCAATCTTTATCATTAGTCCACTATATAATCATAGAGCCCAATCCTACAACATGTTAATTCCACTAACCTATTTTCCATGCATATTCCCTAGAGTACTAGTCCTATTATACCTATTTTCATTACTCCAGCTATTATCACCCCACCTACAATGATCATACCTCTAGCATATTGCTTGTTTCCAAGCATTACCACTATTAATCCAACATCTCATACAGAAGTTTAGACTCCAATACCCTACTAAATCCCTTCTAGCCCTTATCCCTTAACCCAATAGTCCAACAATTGCAAGCTTCACTATTGTTCCTTTCACCTTCCTATCTTATGCCTTAATATAATATCCCATAATTTGTCTTTATGCCCACTATTGCAGCTTCCCAACCAACTTTACCTATCAAAAACTCTAGTTTTGGAATGCCTCCATAACATCCATTGATGGTGTTCCATCTGAACTAATGCTCTTACTTTAGGATTTATCATCTAGGTTGCAACCCAATGAAGATCAAACACAAAAAGCCACAACACTACATGGGGGAAGCACTATTGTTTCCATTGCTCACCTTTTTATTAACCCCATTAGTTGCTTTATTTCACCTACCCAAGTTCATAAGGAAGCCTCATTGCCTAATTTTACTAAGTATAATGGAAAAATTAATCCCACAAATCATGTTATCACCTTCTACAATGAGTGCATGCTATTGACTAGCTATCCTCATATGATTCTAAGGAGTTTTTCAAATTCGTTGAGTAGTAAAGCACTTGAATAGTATAGGGACTTTCCTCATGGGTCTATTATCTCCTTGGAGAAGCTCTTCATAGACTTTGTGAATATGTTCAAATACAATATTAGCAAGAATGACACATTGCAGAAAATATTGATTATAAAGAAAGAATCCACTAAATTCATTTCTAAGTTCATCTCTTGATGCACTTTAGTAATGATAAAGCTCACTCATCCCTTGCCCGATGATCAACTATTGAATATTTTTAAGGAAGCTATTAATGACGACATGAAAAGCAAACTAATCTACCCTAAGCCACTTAGCCTCCATGATGTCATCACTTTAACAAAACACATCGAGGACATGGTCATCCAATGTAATGACCTAAAGTGGATGAACTTCACAAAAAAACCAACAAAGTAGCTAAAGAAAAGGCCTTGTAAAATGCAAGACAGATAGTAGCTTTGGTGAATCAAACTTTACCACATTCTCATCCACCACCAATAATGCTAGGCAAACTTCATTGAATGAGGGCTAGCAACGAAGATAGCCCAAATATCAATTCAAATATCACAAGTTTCTAATGACTTACACTTAGCTCTACAACATGGTATTGAGAGATGAATACATAACTCTAGAATAGGTCTTAAAGCAATTATGGACTAGATTCAAATACTTGTAGACTCTAGCCATAGATCCTTTCCAACATATGAAAGAAGATCTACCAATTCCAAGGTGGTGGTATGATTCTAATAAATTTTGCTATTACCATGAGGCTGTAGGTCATGAAATAAATGGTTGTAATGCATTCAAAGATAATATTCAGGCTCTTGTTGAAAAAGGAAAAATAGTCTTCAACACATCCTTTAAACTTGACAATCAAAACATGCAGGCCTTTCAATATCCCTTGAATTCACATTCAAGAAGAGTCTTTGCATTTTGCCTTAAGCCCAAAGACAATCATTCCAAAATCCCACTCATTATCCAAAGAGGTTCCTTTCAAACCAATCCCCCAAGTATCCTCACAAAATAACCCTTGCAAATCCAAGAAACCTATTGTCATTAATCTTTCTATAGATAGGTCCTTTGGTCCAGCTACCCAAAAGGTATGAAGAGTTCTATTTATTGTAGATTTTACATCATATTATGATGATCCTTTTACCTCTTAAGATTGTATGAATTTGAATCCTCCATCACCACCAAGTAGTAGGTTGCCCTTGCCTACTTCATTTAGTCAAGCTTATTCTTCCCCTATTTTCTCTTATGCAGTGCCTCCTTTATCACATTCCTTATGTTCATTCACCTCATAGAAACCATCATTATTTCCTACTCCTACACCTCCAATTCGTATCAATACATGAGTACAAAAGGAAACAACATCCAATAAGGAAAAAGGAAAGAATCAAGTCAATAAGCAATCTTTCTCCCAATAGAAGAAGAAGGTGGTATTCTAGGAATCTTAAAATACATGTATGCTTGCTCTAGTAGCTATTTCAATTACTCCATCATCAACTATTCCTCTAACACCTCTCACTAAGGATGCAACCCTTGGGAGCAAAGCTTTACATTAAATTACAATAGCTATGAAATCAAAGGGAATGGACCTCTCTCTATTCAACCTCATTTCCACCTTTGAGGAGCATCATTTAGCATTGGAGAATCTTCTTAAGTTGAACATAATTTTAGTAGACATCCAATCTCATGTTCAAGCTATTTCATCAGTGTTGAACATCCCATGATATGAGGTTGACTATTTAGTTTTCAAAAGGAAGAACATTAAGATCCATCCTATGGTAGGTACTATACACTAGCTTTCCATCTACATCACCATATGAATTAGAGATAACATGATGCTATTTCTAGTGCATGTGGATGATGGAGCTGGATCCAACATCATTTCATGGACTATCATCAAGCATCTCAACCTCAAAAAATAGGTCATGTACTTCAACTCCAACTCTACTTTAATTTCATTTAGTGAAGCTAGAGTAGAGATCATAGGCTCAAGTAAATTGCCTTTCTCAATAGGAAATTTTATTGCTTTGGAAGTGGTTTTTATAGTAAATAGGGACTCCATAGGGATAAAAACTATCTTGGAAAGACCTTGGTTAGCTTATCATCATGTAGTTTCCTCACCCATACACTAGAAGATACACATTCCATGCAAGAATAAAGAAGTAATCATTTACGTTGATCTTGAAGTTCCTGCCATCTCCTACTTAAGCATGCTAGAAGAAACTATACTAGGATCCTAACCCATTATCATGTGCTAAGCATCGTTGTCAAAAGAAACCCATGAGTCCAATGTTAGCATCTCATGATCATCTAATTCTTACAAATTTATAGATTTAGACTTTAATGAACTAGACACTGTAGAATCCATTAAAAGTGTTAATGATCCTACCCATTTCCAAGATAAGAAAACCATTATCAACATGTCCCTTACTAATGAATCGCACCATCTTTACCATTGCTATCTTCATGTTTTTAATCTATCTTCTAGCTTTTTCTTAATCAACTACATTTGCTCATTTTATTTACTTTATGCTATGGTATCTTACATTCCTTCTTTTCATTAATTTATGCCTTTGTTGCTAAATTTAATATTATTTTCATCTGGTACTTTATTTCATCTCATTTTACACTTTAGCTACCCATAAAAATAAAGAAAACTAAAAAACATAAACATATAAAATAGAAAATTCATAAGTAATACTTTTCATCGTTTTAATACAATTTCTTATATCATAGTTCTCAATCTTCAAAGCATTCATGCAAATACAAATCAAACACAAACATATCATTTAGCAAAGACAGTAAGATCAAAAACATAGACAATATCCTACCACTACTTTTTCTTTGCTTTCTTCCCCCCATGGACACCACTTCTTCAATTCATGTGATTCCCAAATCTTCTTCCTTTTTCTCTACATCATTCATTCATCATTATGTCCCAATCCCTCTAACCAATTTATTCCTTGATCAATTTTGGATCCAACCATCATCATCCTACTTATACTTAGGCCATTATTAGCCTAACTACCATTATTATGATCATTTCATCTATGCCCAGTTCGAGGCCTTCTAGCTAGGGATGTATTATTATCTGTAGCAACATTATCTATCATTATGTAACAACTATGTTCCACTTGATCTTAGGGATGACCCTTCATCATCATTAAGAATCTCAACAAGGAAGCATATTGTCTAGTGGACTTAAATGGGAATCAACATCTAGATCCCATCAATTGAGCCTACATCAAGTGACACTACACATGATGCTCTAAAAAAATAAAAAAATTCACCAAGTTTGTTCTAACCCTTATCTTTTACTTTGCTTATGTTTTATTGCACTGTCTTTGATTCACTTCATATACTCTCTCTCTATCTCTCTCTCTCTCTCTCTCTCTCTCTCACTCCAATCTCTACTCATCCAATTCTACTAACATTTCTTTCTATCAACATGTTATGGTGAGGATGTTTATTAATGATCTGACTCATGTAGAAAGTCATAAATTTTATATTATTTTTACTTCATGTAAGGGTTTGTTGAGTTTAAGTAGGATAAGTAGAGAATTTATCAATTTATTAATCATTAACCATCATTAGAGTGTGAGATCTAGCTATGCCTTACTTGTTTAGCACAACACCTCAACTTGATGTATATGTGATGTCCCTAATTTTTTTCTCCATTTTCTAGCTTTCTCAATTTCAAAATTATATATTTTATCTATTCGTTCTTACATTTCTTCATTATTCATCTAACTCCCCTTTTTATCTCTATCCCTTCCTTCCATTAATACATGAGCAATGATTAAGTGATTATGTTATATTGTAGTGAGGATATGTTGAGAGCTTGATTGAGATAGGTTGAGAACATCATTAATGACATTCTTTAGCCATTTTATGTGTAGGATTCAACCATGCCCCCTTCCTATGGCATAACATTGTCCTTATGACTAGTATATTAATAACATCCTAACATTCTCCCCTTTGTTCTACTTCTTTCCTCCCACTTTTCCTTTGGGAGGTTCATCATCAATCATCATCCATCTTCTTCTTGTTGGATCCTCACTTGATACCTCAATAGTATTCATTAAGAGGAGATGATGGGTCATAGTTAGCTACATCGATGAGGCCTCATCGATGTGGCTCCATTAATGCATCATTTGCTGTGTTGATGCAACCTCATCAATGCATGGTATGTTTTTTGTTATGAATATGTGCTCACCAACCACATTTATGGCATCAAATTGATAGCAGTAGCCAAACTCTTGTAGTTTTTACATTTGAAAGTTAGAATATTTCTCCTAAGTGCCCATAGTAGGATTCATTGAGTGTATGGATCTTTATTCAAGCATTGTTGTACCTAAGCATGATAGTGTGTACAATAATAAAGACGAGCTTCTTGATAAACCTTGCAGCATTCTAGATAGTTTAGATATTTATTTATGCATTTAATGCTTTTAGTTAATTATTTAATTTTTTTTAGTAATTAAGCTAATTAAGTGAGATAAGCTAGATAGATTAAATACATGAGTATGACTACTTTGAGCATAACATGTATTCACTTGGTAATCCCAGTAGCATTATTGCTTGATGCACCTAGTGGTGTAGTGCTTAGCAACCTAGCAATGGATACGTGGGTTCAAGATGTATATGGATAATGGGACTAGATGCTTATGTTAGGACTAGTTAGAGACTAGTTAATTAATTAAATTAAAGTAGTTAATCCAATTACTTTATCTCTCTTTAAACATCAAAACCATGAAACATAAAATGATAAGAATCATATGCTTCAAGTTCACTTAACCATGCCTTTGTACTTCACAAGTGTAATCGGAAAGATAATGAACAACCTTAGGAAAAGGTTCACTACCTAGAAGACTACTGCGCCAAAAACTATAAATTCCATGAAATTCAACCAAAACACTCATGAAGGCTTTGTGATTTGTATGATTGGGTGTAGGGGTACCTCGCCACTCATCATTGGCATTGTTGTCGGGACTTTGTTTGTTGAACATGCACTATCTAGGATTAGTGGCCATTATTAATATCGTTGGATGAACTCAAGGTCAACATCACTCTCACACGACATATAACTACTAAGCACACTAATAATTTTATATGTTTTACAAAATATCTTCTTTCCACAAGCATGAAGATGTCAAACCACCGATCCCATAAGAGTGCAAAGTGGTATATACTTATCCAAATGAGTATGTATCAAACTTCATCTTCATCCTACATTAGGATGAACAATTGTGATGGTGTGATATGGAGGGCAACATCATATTGCCCCCCGATTGATCTGTGCCAGGGATTCTATTTCAAACTCTTAAAAAGTTGGGCATTCCAAATCTTCATGAGTAATATGTTATGAATGGTTATGACACTTGAGACTATCATCCCACTAAAATACAACATAGGAGAGATCAAGACCAGGTGAAACACCATGAGTTTACAAAGGAAAAACACTTCACTAATCCTTTTTTCTTGCTAAACCAAGATGACAATGTGGATCCTCTCCCTGAGGGTTTCCAACATGAAGATTCTCCACCCTCTATTGTTGGTGATGAGGGTGTGACCTTGAACCTATGATCCACTATTCATAAACCAAGTTTAAGAAAAAGTAATAGTGAAGGCAAGGACTCAGATAAACATCAGAATGGCAAAGGATCTAAGGATGGTGGTCATCATGAGCGAAGAGATGATGGTGGACATCGCAATGGTGGTGGAAATCTACCTTCCTCTTCATTCCATTCTAAACATTCCTCTTCATCTACTGGTTCTCATAGAAGCTTCCATAAAAATAATCATGATGAAGGTGATCAACAAGACAACAATGAGCATGAAACCCACCAAGAATGTTAGGGTAACAAAGAACATCATTGGAGACAATGCAATGATGATGATGATGAGCCTCTATTAGCTACTTGAAGCATGCTTAACATTGCAGAGACAATAAAGATTCGAACTAGGCATGTGAAGGATAGTCAGATTAAGTGCTTAGGTATGAGCAATATTCCAAGATTTGAGGGAGGATACAATTCTAATCTACAAACATATTTACAAGCTTTCCATGATGCCTGTGCCTTACAAAAAATTGAAAATGATTAGCAAAAACTCAAGCTCTTCCCCAGGATAGTCATTAAGGAAGCTAAAAGTTGGTATCGATCCTTAAAGTTGGAATCTATCTATCGATGAAGTATAATGCTTAAGCTATTTAATGAAAAATACTAAACATATTCTAGAGTGTCCAACCTATGAAGGCAAATCCAAGGCTAGAAACAAGGAATACATGAGCCCTTGGATGATGCCATAGCCAGATTTTATTCTCTCTTACACTAATGCCTTGGCTATGGATATTCTTAAATGGAATAACTCTGCCACATCATGGATGGGCTTAGAGCTAAAACTAGAAGAACTCTTGGGGTGTATGCCCAAGGGATATTGTCTGAACTAAGAGCTCATTAGATCCAAAGGCTTATTAAGTAGGTGGCAAAAGGAGAAGGTGAGTTGCGAAAAAGAGAAAGTGTAGAAGAGTATAATAGGAACCCTTCCATAAGAAAAAGGGAGGTATGATTCTATGACATGTAGGATGCACCACTTGATGAGGTGGCAAATAGAAAAACCTTACTTATACAAAAATTTGTTTATGATATTTCATTAAAGGTTAACAAATTATGGGACTCTTTAGATGAGAAATTCCAAATGGCTATGAAAATTGCAAAAGCATCCAAAGAACAAAATAGTGATCATGAACGTAGGAGACAAAAATAAGCTAAACGTGCCTACTAGAGAGGTAAGGGCAAGGTTGTTGTAGTAGAAGAAGTTATGAAGATAGACTCTAAAGATGATACTAGTTGTGACATTTGTCAATACGAACATCCAAAGGGGTGTTGCCCTATGGTGTCACACTTACAAGAGTTTGGGGTGCACACATTGAATCCATGACTAGCAAGGAGACAAGCACCCAGATGATTACCTTATCCTCAAGGCAATTCGAGGTAGTTCCATCAACATCAACAAGCTTATTATCCAAGTGGAGCTCCACCACAACCATATGAGCAATAGCAACAATGGCACCAACAAAAATCATGGGGAATGCCACCACTAAGGTAGTAGTACCCCTATAGGCAACTAGATCTATACGGGTAGTATGTTTAGCAACCCATCTTTCCACAAAGTTTTGCTAGCCACACCTCATTTCAACATCACTATTACCCCCTAGAGTACCACAAAACACATTCACCATCTACTCGNCTCGAGGGAATCACCCATATTCATACCACCCTCTGCATCAATCTGCACACATCCCTCCACCCTCAACTTAGTTACCTCCTACTCTGTCCATGCAGGGTGAAATTCCCCTACAACTATAGTAATGAAATGTTATAAGGGTGATGAATTTACAATCAGCCTTCCAGCTAAGTGGTTTAGACAATCGTTCCAGGAAACGACCATTTTTTTGATTCAACAGTCCTCCCAAAACTTGACAACGTAATATAGCTACTTGCCTTGCATCTCCAGCACCCTCATTCTCTACATCAAACACCTTCAAGTGCCCTTCAAACTAGATGCCACCTTAGATCTGCACTATGATGTTAACTCATGTTGTTTCTGATTGGCTCAAGGCTAGCAATCTTTCCATGAAAAGATCTAACTTAAAAAGTCCACTCATTTATCTACAAATCACTAGACATGAGCCATGCAAGGCTCTTCTTTATTCTAATTTTGGTGTCAATCTCATATCTCATGACATGTACAAGGCATGGAACCTACCACCTATCAAGAAGAGTAATGTTTGTTTAGAATTGGCAGACTAGTCAATCACTATTCCTTTGGGATTAGTAGAGGATATTGTGACCATAGTTATTGGGTGGTCCTATCCTATCTATTTTTTAGTCATCAAGGTTAAGAACTACAAAGGTGACTTCCCCATCATCATGGAAAGGGCTTGGTTAATGCATGTATGAGCATAGGGGCCCTCTCCTTGAAAATTTCTAAGGAAAATGAATTTGGACATTTAGAGAAGAACCGTATTCCATGCATTGCATATAGTGATAAGGGATGTAATTACGTGCAAAAGATTTGATCCATCAAAAGTACATACATTAAAGCATGCAATCAATATGCACAAGAAATAGATATTCAAAGGTGTCTATACACAGCAACCACAAACCAGGAAGGCACCCAGTGGATGATAGTTAACTTAGATAGTAGCACATTATGCATGGAACAAACTAAGATCCTAACATGTGCTTATGTTGAAAGTATGGATGAACTTGAGCAAGTTCATCACCAACTCTCTAATGGTGAAGATGATGATACCTATTGGGAAGAGTTGGAAATCCCTGATAACTTCAAGCATGAGCCCCTAGAGTTGAAAACTCTACCAATCGACATGGAGTATGCATTCTTAAACAATGGTAAGATAGTCATAATCAATGTCAAACTTGCTCTTGAACAAAAAGATAAGTTGTTGAAGATGGTTAACAAATGGTCAACAGCATTTGTTTGGTCATATCTCAAGCTGACTAGAATCGATCCAAGGATATGCTAACATTGCATTTACACTAACCCAGCCATGAAGCAAGAAGGTAGCCACAAAGATAGCTAACTCCCAAATTGAAGTAGATCATCAAGGAGGAAATAAAGTAACTCCTCAAGGCAGGGATCATCTATCACATCATGGATAGTAAGTGGGTTAGCCCACTCATAATTGTGTCAAACAAAGGTGGGAAGTGGTTGGTCTACATCAACTTTAGGTTGTTGAACATGGCAACATTTAAAGATCATTTTCCATTGTCATTTGTGGACTAAGTGTTAAACACTATCTTTGGGCATCATTATTATAGCTTCTTAGATGGTTATAGTGGCTATAACCAAATCCAAATTGCACCAGAAGATCAAGACAAGACAACATTCACAAGTCCCTGGGGGACTTTTGCATTGTAAGATGCCATTTGGCCTATGCACTACCCCTACAACATTTCAATGCTTGGTCCTTAGCATCTTTTAGCAGCAAATCAGTAGTGGTGTGAAAGTCTTCATGGATGAATTTTCCACCTATGGAGCTACATTTGAGCAAGCCTTGGATTGCCTTAAGCAAGTACTGAAAAGATGTGAGGAAACAAATTTGAGGCTCAACTGGCAAAAAAGTCATCTCATGGTCCAAGAAGGCACTGTATTGGGATGCCAAATTTCACAAGAAGAGATTGAGATAAACCCGAAGAAGATAAGGATCATCCAAGGAATAACATGCCAACCAAAGATAGTTAAAGATGTTAGATCATTCCTTGGACATATTGGCTACTACTGATGTTTCATAGAGAATATATCTAAAAACGCAAAGCCATTGGTCGAGCTTACAAAGAAAGATGCTCCGTTCATTTAGACTAAGGAGTGCAAACATGCATTCTAATAGTTGAAGGAAAAGCTTGTAGAAACTCAAATTCTATAAGTACTAGATTGGTCCAGACCATTTTACATAATGACAGATGCATGCAATTATGCCTTGGGAGTAGTGCTTATGTAGTTGGATGACAAAAAATATCAATATTACATCCATTGCGCAAGCTAAAGCATTGTAGGTGGGTAGCTGAATTACACCACCATGGAGAAAGAATTAATGGTAGTGGTGTATGCTCTTGAAAAATTCAGGCACTATGTGCTTGGTTATAAAGTATTTGTACACACAAACGATAGTGCCATTCACTTCCTAATGAACAAGTTGATGGTGAACCCCCATATCATACAGTGGTTCATGATCTTACAGGAATTCGATCTCACAATGGTAGATTGAAAGGGACTGAGAATGTGGTGGCTGACCACCTGTCACAATTAAGATGGGATAATAAAGAGTAGGAGAGCCTGCTCTCTAATTAGTTTCTAGATGAACTCCTCTTTATAGGAGCAATAAATGACCAAGTGCTTGCAGAACCAACATGGTATAATGGCATCCTCACCTATCTTCTTACTCAAGAGATGCCACAAGATCTTGAATTTAGAAAGAAGCAAAAATTTCTTCATTGGGGCAAATACTTCATGGAAATCAATAGACACCTCTACAAGGCGTGCATCGATGGCCTAATTCGTTGGTGTGTCCCTGATGAAGATCAATTGCATGTTCTTCAGGATGTTCATGAAGGGCCTTGTAGAGGCCACTCTGCAGGGAGATGCATGGCCATAAAAATCTTGATGGTAGGATACTATTGGCCTATAATTTTTGGGGATGCCCACCAGTTTGTCTGATCTTGTAAATGCTATCAACAAAATGGTGGCATGACTGTTCAAATGGAAGATCCTCAACAGTGGATTCAACCACTGAGTCCTTTGACATATGGGGCATTGACTTCATGAGTTCCATCACACCCATGTCTAATGGAAAGGCATATATCATCATAGTAGTCAATTACTACACCAAATGGGCAGAAGCAGCAATCGTAACTGATTGTACAACATCCACTACTACTAGATTTATACAAAAAATGTTTTAAATAGGTTTGGGATTCCACATGCACTAATTTTTGACAATGGAACTCATTTCATAGGTGCCACTTTTAGAAAGTTGATGCAACTCTTGGGGGTTGAACATAAATTAACAACACCCTGTCACCCCCAAACCATCAGTCAAGAAAAGGTAACTAACAAGGAGATCACAAAGATCCTAACAAGGACCATTAGCAAATATAGGAAAGATTAGAGTACAAAACTCAACGATGCCCTCTAGGCTTACTACTCAACATGGAAACTTCATATTGGCTATTCTCTCTATGAGCTAGTATACAGAAAACTTCCAATGCTCTTGATTCAATCCGAGCTCCATACACTCTCCACAACCTATGATCTAGATCTTGACCTAAGTCTAGCACAAAAAGAAAGACTGATTAGCCTCAACATGCTAGATGAAAATTGATTGGTGGCCCTATCTTTGAATGAGGTGAAAAAGGCATTCAACAGGCAACGTCATGACCTCAAAATATGGAAAGTGAAATTTTAACTGAGAGATAAGGTTCTCTACTAGAACCCCACACATGTACCCTAGAAGACAAAGTTCTAAATATTGTGGGAAGGACCTTATTTAATTGATCAAACCTTTCCCTCTGGGGCCATGTTAATCTATAAGCCTGAAAGCCCAAATAAAATATAGTTGGTCAACATCTAACAAGTGAAACCTTTCCTAGAACCAAGACAAGCTAGTGTAACTACCACATCAACAGATGAACAAGCACACTCCATTTTCTTTATCTCCTCCTTTCAACACAATTGTGGGGGAGATGAACATTCATGCTAACCATCCACATGGCTCCTTAGTTTTTCACTTTTTGTTTTACACATTTTTGTTTCACACTTTGTTGATTTTTACCTTTTTCTTTGGTTTTTCATTCTATTAATTTTCTTAATTTTTTGTTTCACAATGTTGTTAGTATGTTTTACCTTTCTTGATTAATTTACACTTTCTTATATATATTTCACTTTGTTTTGTTTGAGTGTGACTTTTCATTATTTCTGCTAATAAAAGTACTTTATTACCGTAGGACATAGTGCCACTGTTACTAGTTACTAATGATGGTTTAGGCTTAATGTTATGATTGTCAATGTCTAGTTTCTATTTTTGAATTNAGGATTCAAAGGTTTGTATAGGGTGTGACTTCAAGGGGACTTAATACTCTTCATACTCTTATGCTTGCTTGAGTGCTTAAATGTCTTTTCATGGACTTCTTATCATTTCATTCCAACCACTAATAGGAAGTCAAATAAGTTCTTTACATGGTGTGGTTCCCATCCAAAAATTCAAAAATAAAAAATAAAAAACAAAAAAAATGATGATGGGAATTCAAAGCACACCCCTTGGACAAATAAATGGATTACAAGCACTAGCTATGGGACTAGAAAGACATGTTACCCATGCTTGAAGGTCCCCTCTAACTAAGGCCCTCTCTCTCATTTCCTACTTCTCTTTTCTTCTCTTTACAAAATGATGGTTGTTTCATGGGAGCACTCTTGTGTCTTGAGTGGGTAGATCGGTCTTGGAGTGGCAATGTGAAGTCATTGAAAGAGGTTAGTTTTAGTCTAGACTAAGGGTGGATCTTCTCAGGTCATTTTAATCACAAACTCCACAAGGGACTTCATATGACCTCAATTCGAGATTCCATCCCACCTTCTCAGTCATCCATCTGTGTTGCCATAGGTCACTTCATTACCAATTTCTATTTTATGCTCAATGTCTTAGTTTGATGTGTTGGAATTCTTGGATAGATTCTTCAAGTTGGTCCTTAACTTTTCATGACCATTAATCGATTCTAGGCCTCACAAACTCCTTAGTTGAGGTTATGCAAGGGCAAAAAAGGATGTGCCTACTATGGGGAGGACCCACTTGCATATCTTTTATCTTGGTTAGTTAAGTTCCTTGCTTTAGACATTACTACAATCCTATCTTTTGCAAATTCCATTGTCTATCTTGCTCAGTGCTCCTTAAACCTCTCATTAAATTCATTCTCCACATCATTTTCTCAATTTTCTAAATTTTTGAGCTCCAAACCCCTCTTCTACTATTTTAATCTTGTTCATGGCTTTTTAGGCTTCCATTTGACCCTAATTTCACTCAAAAACTCCTTATATTTTAAAAGTTTTGACCAAGTTAATGGAAGTCTATGGTGGTCAACAACTACATCAACAAGAACCCATCGACGTAGCTAACCTCGTCGATGAGACCTTGTCAATAAGGCCCTATCAATGAGGCTTGGTCAACGCATGTCAAAAACTCTATATAAACCATCGCATACTTTGAAATTTTTTGTTATTTGTTTCATAACACAAGGGGAGTTTTTTCCATTTTTTCAAAACCCAAAGCCTTCTAAAGCCCATAACTTCCCAACCATTTGTCAAAATCACTTCGTTCTTTGATCCTGCAGCTACTAGGGGTAAGCTCTTCATCGTGGGGGCTACAAACCTTAAGGTTTTTGATGAAAATTTTTGAAACTTTTTCTAACTCCCCCAAAGGATTAATGAATACAATGATATGAAATCATCAAATTTTGAGAGTTAACTGTTCCAACACCCTTCCAAATGACTTGTTAACCTTAAAACATAAATAAAATAATGAAAAAAATTTGATTAAATTAGCCATAATCACAACTTAGCTAAGTGTAACTATCCTAGGAAGATAAGGTATCCTAATTGTTTCATGTTACACAACAATGGCTAAGCTATGGTCATGTTGGGATTACAAATGGCACAAAGACTGAAATGACTACAAGAGGGAGGCCTCTCTCAACCAAGGGAGAAACAACCCAGAACTGGAAGAGGCCAACAAGAGCAAGCCTAGGAACAACTAAAGGAAACCCATGCAACAGGACCTCTTCAAAAGGGGCCTGAATTGGAATTTGTTCGACAGATTTCTGAAGAAGAAATTCCATCAGAATAATTGCAGCGTGGGGAAGCACCATGACTCATACTAAGGCTTGAAGTCATATTAACACAATCCTACCTCAATACCATCAAGTCCTTTGAGATCCAACACTCATTTCTCTAGGAACTAAACTTTTGGCTATTTTTGGAGCATGCTCCAGCAAAGGTAAAAACACAATTGCAAACCTCTCCCATGTGGCCAATCATCACTTCTAGTGGGGAGTGGTACATGGGAGAGATGTATCTCTTTTGGAACAATAGAAGGCTAGGCTCCACAATGAAAATTAAGGATATTTAAGTGTCCTACTCAACTAAAGCTATCACACATGCATTAGGGTTGCTTGATACTGGGACACAACTAGCAAAGCTATCAACACAAGGTGACCCTAAGGCCAAAAAGGAGTGGACTTAGCGGTGTTATGGGGTTGACCATAAGGAATACCTTGTGCTCACATCGGCGAAATGCATATACTTCAAAATAGTAGCTTACCATCTCAATCCAATGGTAAGGCCCAGCAAGGTGACTGCCTTTTCCATCCAAGCATGTGACACTCTAAGCAGGAGCTTTCTAATAAACCTTCCACAATTGATTTATTTAGAGATCAAGAAGTGCTTCAAAGAAAATGAACATGGAAGGAAAACCATACCTTTCCCATGCCTCATCCGAAAACTTTGCAAAAGGGCAAGTATCATCCATGACATAAATGACATAATTGGGCATGTTTCTTTGGTCTTGTGGTCTAAAATAATAAAGGACAAGATACCTATTGTGACTAAAGAAGAGGAGCAGCAGCTGCCACCTCCATTGCCTACTCAAGGAACAACACTAGAGGCCCATGTAGCCATTGAGCACTTGTACAAAATCTGAGAGAAGCTCTTGAGTGAGTAGGAGTAGCATGCAGGAATGAGTGGTGTAGACTCATTTGTATATCGATCAATGATGAGTCACCTTAATGAGGTGGCTCAAAAAATCAGCCAAATGGGAAAAATGTGGACCAATATTCTCTACCCAATGGATGTAGTTGCCCGCGAGGTCAGATCCCAATGCCGAAGAGATGACAGTGTCATTATCTCAACATCATTTATTCCCAGAAATTTCTAGGAATGCCACCTTCTTTTTTGTGCATCTGGAGGAAGGCAAAGGGACAACTATATTGGTGATGTAGTACCAAGGACAGGAGACCACTTCTGAAGTAGTCATTAATCGATTCGTTGAAGTGCTTAATGCACATGGTTAGTGGAAGATTGAATGTAGCTTAGCATGAAGAGTTGTTGGATTGATTGGTGGGGACCAAGTAACCGATTTTGGATATCTTTGATTTTTCAGATAACATCACTGCAACCCAGTTGGAGCTGCTAGAAGCAAAGGGCAAGTCCATCATCTTGGAGGGGCAACTTGAAATGACCTAAGCACAAAACCAACAATTGGTCATAAAAATTGTTGAGCTACATGCTTGTTTTGCTGATCTCACACTCCTCAGCCTAGCAATTACTAAAGATGAAGCTTTTCAATAGCTTCAAGAATGATTTAGAAAAGCTAAGGAGGAAACAGTGATGGCCATATTTAGCCAATCTATAGCAGAAGCAAAAATCTACTTAATTCAAAAGGACTTGGTTTAGATGCACCAAGAAAATGAATCATTAATTGTTAAAAATCATTGCCTGCATAATGTTAATGCACAAAAATAACAAATGAAGGAATTCATTCATTAATAACAAGAGCAGCTTGACAGGGTAAACATTAAGCTGAGGAAATTGGCCATGAAGAATTGAAACCTGTCTATGGAGGAAGTTTGAGCCTTACATTAAAAGCCTGCCATTGAGATCACCACCTAAAAGAATGAGGCTCTTAAGTTTAAAAGAGTTAAAAATCACTATAGAGACTAGGTTGGCTTGCAAAAGGAGGTAAATGAGAAACATATTCAAATGGCTAAGGCAAAAGTAAATAAATCCCTCCAACAACTCCAACAAGGAAGAGAAGTGTGGTAGCCCATCATTGATGGGATTGATGCCTATAACAAAGTGGAGATCTACCTAAAGGAGTTGTAGATTAAAGAAATGACAGAATACATGGAATTAACCAATCTCTGTTATGCAAACCTAGCAATGCTGACTATTGGACTACCACGGTCAAAATTGGAAAAATAAGTGGTCAATTCGTCCTTATTGTATGAGGCCAAGTTCAGGCACCATAAAGACACCAAGAAAAATCTTGAGATAGCAAATGTTCAACTCGAAGTTCTTAGGGCATGATTCATGGATGAAAGATCAACTATTGAGAACTTGGCCAAGAGAATGAATGATTACTGGAGCTAAAAGACATAGTTAAGGCATTTGACATTGTGCTCAAAAAATTTGTTACTTGGTTCATTAATGCTAAGGAGCTATTTCCAGTTATTCCCTATCCTTGGAATGTGCTTATTCTTGCCCACATTGGCGAACTTGCATGGATGGTGCATGATTCCAAGAGTAAGGAGGAGGAAATGAAGGCACTGTTGGATGCCTTTCACTTCTCGCCAAAAGTTACAGCAGTAGTAGGATAGCCATAGCCACCTTAGCCGTCACATGTGCCTAAAGCTGATGAATGTCCCTTAGAACCTCAAGAGCCACCACCATCCAAGACTGTTTGACCTTCTCTACTAACTTCATGCCATCAAAGAAAGTGTCATCCAATTTTGAAGAGTCATATCATGGTGTTCAATAATGTGTCATGAACACTGCAATTTTTGTAATATGTTGATCTATACACTTGGGCACTCAATTTTGTCAAGTTAATTTATTTTTTTGTTTTGTTAAGAGTTAGTCAATAATCCCATACCTTCCCAATTTTGTAAAGAAACTCAAGGATGCGTTTTTATTTAGTCATGAGGGTATGATGGGTTGCGGTTGGCTACGTCGATGAGGCTGCATTGTAAGATCCATTTTTTGCTATAATTATGTGCTCACTAGTCGCATTTATTGCATCAGATTGATAGTAGTAGTCAAACTCTTATAGTTTTTACATTTGGAACTTAGAATATTTCTCCTGGGTGTCCACAACAAGAGTCATTGAGTGTACAAATCTTTATTTAAGCATTGTTGTACTTAAGCACGACAATTTGTATTGCAATAAAGACGAGCTTCTTGATAAACCTTGCAACATTATGGATATTTTAGATATTTATTTATGCATTTAATGCTTTTAGTTGATTATTTAATGTTTTCTAGTAATTAAGTTAATTAAGTAAGATAAGCTAGATAGATTAAATACATAAGTATGACTACTTCGAGTGTAACACATATTTGCTTGGTAATCCCATTAGCATTATTGCTTGGTGCATCCAGTGGCGTAATGCTTGGTAACTGATGAGTGATGAGGTATCCCTATGCCCAACCATATGAATACGAGTGTTCACGGGTGATTTGGTCAAACTCCAAGGATTAAGTGCTTATGCACCTACGTAAAACAAGGATGAGTTATGCGATCATTGTCTTTCCAAGCTTACTTGTAAGGCACAACTATATGGTTAAGTAAACTCGAGGTATGTGATTTTTATTATTTTATGTTCTATGTTCTTGATGCTTAAAAGAGAGAAATGAGGTAATTTAATAACTAATTTGATTTAACTAATTAATTATTCTCTAACTAGTCCTAACACCAGCATCCGTTCCCACTCTCTAGACACATCCTGAACCAGTGTAACACTATTAGGATTACCAAATGCTAGTCATTACTGGGTTACTAAGTGTTCCACGTATGCTCGAAGTGCCGAGTGTGCTAATTCATTGATAATGGTTAATATATGATTCAATGAAAATAACATTAATTAACTATTGAAAGCATCAAATAACAGTAAATAACATGAAATGCAATAATTAAGCTATTTTGAATGTTGTAAGGTTTATCACAAAGTTTGTCTTTATTTCTGAACACAAGGTGTGCTTAGGTACACAATACTCGAATAAAGATCTGTTCACTTTATGACTCTTGCTACGGGCACTCAGAAATAATTCTAACTCTGGAATAGAAAAACTACAAGAATTTGGCTAAGGGACTAAAAACTAATGCCAAACCAAGTGCCCTTGTCTCTTATTTATAGGCAACAAGATAGGTTCTGACATCGCATGTCCGATATCACTTTGGCATCTTTGATATTGTGTATCTGATATTGATGGTTCAATATCAAGGGTCCGATATTTGGACTCATGATACCCCCATGACTGAATGAAAACTCATCCTTAAGTTCTTTACAAAATATTGGGAAGATATGGGATTATTGACTAAATGACGACTAACAGTGACATGGAATGACAGACTTAAAATGCCCGGTGAATGGATCGACAAACATATTATAGCATTGGTGTTCATAACCATTGTGGTGAACACTATACATAGATGACATTCAAACCATCATCTAACAGCTTGAAGAAAGAGAGAGAGAAAGAAAAATAAGGCATGTTGCTGTCGATGTCAAAAATGTGCACACCGTTGTTCATCCATGGCCACATGACCAAGCTTGTTCCTTACGTAAATGTTCTTACTCCAGTCCATCCTTAGTGCTTCCTCCTCTCCTAGTTCATTGTTCATGTGATCGCCATGTGCACACACAACATAATCACGAATTAGCAAGGATAGATAAGATATAACATAGTTGATACCTTGCCTTGATATGAAGCACATTGGCTAGGCTATGGGTATGGTAGATACTGGGTTAGAGGTTTGTAAGTGATCACTAACCAAGGTGTAGGGGTGAGATAAGTAATGGAATGGAAAAATTTGTGAAAGGCCCCCATGACCAACAGCGAACCTTCGGTAGCAATAGGATGGAAAAGGAAAATAAAAGAAAAAGAAAGATAAGAGGAATAACAACAATGAAGCCAATAAAAATTCATAGAAGAGTAGAGAAAAAAAATTTCATAGATGGGGTGAAATGAGAAATAGTTGATTGCAAGAAATATTTAAGAGAAAAAACCTTAACAATTGCACCAAAAAGGAAAGCCAGTGGGTCCTCCCCCCCAAAGTAGGCTCCTGCCCATTATACCTTGACAAACCCACAAACCAAAGAGTCTATAGGCTCTAGAAATGACATATGGAAACAACAGTTAAGAATTCACCCATAAGCATTTACCAAAGAATAACAATGCATCGACCAAGATATAGACTAATCATAAAATCGGCAATGAGGTGGAATATGGAAAGCAATACGAAAAGAGAAGAGAGAATGGAATGGAATCCTGGAATTAAGGTTGTGTAAAGTCCCTTGTGTAGTATGTGGTTAAGGTGACTTAATAAAATTCAACCCAAATCCAAATTAAAACTAACCACATCTAGTGAGCTCGCATCAACACACTTGACCAACCCATTTTCCTAAAGCAACAAGAATGCATTAACAAAGCAAGCATCATTGCAAAAGGAGAAGAATAAAGAAGTAGGAAGTGAGGAAGGGCCTTAGTTAGAGGAAACCTTTATGCATGGGTAACATGTCTTTCCAGTGCCATAACCAATGCTTGTAGCCCATGTTCCTTTATTGTGTCTAAGGGGTGTACTTTGAATTCATACTAGTTTTTTTTTTTTTGAGTGAGAACCACACCATGCAAATACTTATTCGATTCATTCATGTTCCTAATATTAGTTGACAGCGGAATGACGAAAGAACTATGAAAAAACATCCAAGTACCCAAGAGAATAGCTAGCACAAATGCATCAAATCCCCTTGAGGTTACACCTTTTCAATCCATTTGAATATTTCCTTGGTTTGAAGAATATCAAGCCACCAATTCATTAATAGGTTTGCTTTAAAAAAAAAGGAACAGTACATTTCCAAAACGAAGGGAGACCATAGAGTTAAGTGGATGAATGGATGGCATGGACTCATTGCTTGTTTTATCAAAAGAAACCATATCTTAGCATCAACATTAAAAGTCAAAGGTAAAAACCAAACATTAGTAAGCAACACTATTATAGTACAACCCACCATCATGAGCACTTATTACATGACGAGTGAGAGTGAATCAGCCAAAATGTAATAGAGAAGGAAACAATAAAACTGTTAACAATGGTGTAAAACAAAAACAAGTAAATATGAAAAATGTGTAAAACAAAAAAAAAGGACAAAAGAAATTGACTTAGAATAGTTAGCATTGGTGGCCATCTCCCCCATGACTAAGTTGGATGGAGGAGATCCAAAATAATGAGCAACGTTGTCCATTAACAGAGGTAGTGTTAGTATTAGCTGTTTTAGGCTCATGGAAAGGTTTGGTTTGCTAGATGTTGACCAATAATTTCCTATCTAGGCTTTCAGGTTTATAGATCATCATGGCCCCTAAAGGAAAAGTTTCATGAATAATAAAAGGTCCTTCCCATAGTGTTTGAAATTTAGTTCATTGTGGCACATGTGTGGGATTCCAATAGAGAATCCTATCTCTTGGTTGGTATCTAACTTTTCTAATTCTTAGGTCATGACATTGTTTGTTAAAGGCCTTGTGTAGTTCCTTGAATGACAGGGTGGCTAATCGATTTTCATCTAGCAAGTTAAGATTCATTAACCGTTCTTTCTATGCTAGATTAAGGTCAAGGTTAAGGTCACATGCTGTAGGTAGTGTATGGAGCTCAACTTGGATAGGAAGTGTTGGAAGTTTACTGTACACTAACTCATAGGAACAATAGCCTATAGGTAGTTTCCACGTGGAGTGGTAGGCCCAAAGAGCATCATTTATTTTGGTGCTCTAGTCTCGCCTATATTTGCTAATGGTTCATGTCAATATTTTTGTGATTTCCCTATTGGTGACTTTGACTTGACCATTCGCTTGAGGATGATATGGTGCAGTTAGTTTATGCTCAACTCCTAAGCATTGCATCAACTTCCAAAAATTCGCACCTGTAAAATGTGTGCCATTATCAGAAATAAGTGCACAACGCATGCCAAACTTGTTTATGATTTGTTGTTAAACAAATCTTGCAGCGGTAGATGATGTATAGTCAGTAATAATGGCTGCTTCTACCCACTTTGTAAAATAGTCAACAGCAATAATAATGTATGCTTTTCCATTGGACATCGGTGTAATAGGCCCCATAAAATCAATACCTCATATGTTGAAGGGTTCTAAGGGTTGAATCCATTGTTGTGGACCCTCCATTCTAGTAGTCATCCCCCATCGCGTTGGCAGCACTCACAAGATTGGACAAAATGATGGACATCCCAAAATAATGTAGGCCAATAATATCTTGCAAGCAATATGTTAATGGCTATTCATCTCCAACCGTAATGACCCCCACAAGGGTCCTCATGAGTGTCTTGGAGAACTTGTAATTGATCTGCATCAGGAACACACCATTAGACTAAGCCATCGGAACACACCTTGTAAAGGTGTCCGTTGATTTCCATGAAATGTTTGACTTGGTGGAGAAACTGTTGTTTCTTTCTAACGTCTAGCTCTTATGATGTTTCTTGTGTGAGAAGATAAGTAAGAATGCTACTATACCAATTTATATTTGTGGATGATTGATTGCTTATTACACCTGCAAAGAGGAGTTCATCCGGGAAATGATTAGAAATTGGGTATTCGTTCTCTTTGTTGTCCCATTGTAACTAAGATAAATGATTAGCAACAACATTCTCGATGTCTTTACGATCTACTGTTATGATATTGAACTCTTGCAAGATCACCAGGCATCGTGTGACACGAGGGCTCACTGTTGGTTTATTCATAAAGAACCAAGTCACACTATGATTTGTGTGTACAAATACCCTTATAGCATAATACATAGTGCCTAAATTTTTCTAGTGTAAACACCATAGCCATTAACTCTTTTTTTGTTGTGGTATAGTTGAGGTGTGCACTAGCAATACTTTGACTTGCCCAGTGAATTTAATAGAGACATATTTGGTCATACAATTGTGTAAGTATGGCTCCTAAAGAAAAATTGGACGTGTTAGTCATTATATGGAATGGTTTTGGACTAGTTAGGAGTTTGTAGAATGGGTGTTTCTACAAACTTCTATTTCAAGGTTCGGAAAGGTAGCTCACATTCCTTGATCCATTCAAAGGGTACGTCCTTCTTTGTTAATTCTACCAATGGTTTTGCAATCTTTGAAAAGTTTTCGATGAAGCGTCTATAATAGCCAGTATGTCCAAGAAATGATCAAACATCTTTTATAGTTTGAGGTTGACAAGTGATTCCTTGGATGACTTTACCTTTTTCAGGATCTACCTCAATTCCTATTTGTGAAAATTTATGCCCTAATACAATGTCCTCTTGGATCATTAAATGGTTTTTTTTCCAATTGAGCCTTAGGTTGGTTTCAACACATCATCTCAGTACTTTCTCTAATCAGTCTAATGCTTATTCAAAGTCCACTCTGTAGGTGGAGAAATTGTCCATAAAAACCTCCACACCATTTCCTATTTGCTACTAAAATATATTGAGAACCAAACGTTGAAACGTTGCTGGAGCATTGCACAAGCCAAATGGCATCTGCCTATATGCAAATGTTCCCCAAGGACTCATGAATGTAGTTTTGGCTTGGTCCTCTAGTGTTATCTGGATTTGATTGTACCCACTGTATCCCTCCAAAAAATTATAATAACAATGCCCTAGAATGGTATCTAAAACTTGGTCAATAAATGACAATGGGAAATGGTCTTTAAATGTTGCCATGTTTAATAGCCTAAAGTCTATACACACCCTCCATTTACCACCTTTTTTAGGCACAATGACTAATGAACTAACTCATTTACTATCAGCAATGGGGTAGATAAACCTAGCCTTTAGAAGTTGTTCAATTTCTTCTTTAACTACTTGCCTAAGCTTTGGGTTTAGTTGTCTTTAAGGTTGTCATTGAGGCTTTATAGAGGGATCAGTGTAGATTCTATGTTGGCATATCCTAGGGTCTATTCTAGTTAATTCGAGATATGATCAAGTAAAGGCTTTTGACCATTTGTTTATCATCTTCAGCAGTCTTTCTTTTTGTTGAAGAGCGAGCTTAGTATTAATGATTAGCGATTTTCCATTGTTGAGAAATATATTCTCCATACTAGTGGGCAACAGTTTTAATTCAAGGGGCTCTTGCTTAAACTCATTAGGAATTTCCAACCTCCCCTAGTTGATATTTTTGGTGTCAGTACTTGGAAGTTGGTGGTGGACTTGCTCTAATGCATCTATGTTATCGATATAGGCACAATTCAAGCTCTCAGTTGATTCCATGCATAAAGTTGAATTGCTCTCTTAGTTAGCTGTCAGCCACTAGGTGCCTTCCTGTCTTGTGGTTGTTGCATACAGGCATCTTTGTATGTCAGTTACTTGTGCACACTGGTTGCATGCAAGCAATGTTAAGCGTTGTACAAACTAGGACTTCTGCACGTAGTTGCACCCTGTGTCATTGTATGCAATGCATGGAACTTTCTTCTTCTCGATCTTCCCAAATGTATTTTCTTTTGATATCTTTAGGGATAGATAACGTATTCATGGGTAGGCATCAATCGTACTTAGCCATGCTCTTTCCATTATGATTGGGAAGTCCCCCTTATAGTTGTTGACTTGGAACACTAGGAAATCGATTGGATATGATCATCCACAAATAGTGGTGACAATGTCCTCCACTAGTCCTAATGGGATAGTGATGGACTGGTTGGCCAACTCTAAATGAATGTTACTTTTCTTTAATGGAGGTAGGTTTTAGGCTTTATACATTTCCTAGGAGATTAAGTTAACACTAGAACCTAAATCCAAAAGAGTTTTGCAAGGCTCATTTCTAGTGATTTGCAAATAAATAAGAGAACTTCCAGGATTAGAGAATTTCCTAGGAAGATGGCCAACTTTAATTCAATTAGTGATGGTGTGGGTTAACATGACAGTATGCATTGGGTGTAGTTTTTGGTTCAAAGGAAGCTCTAAAGATTCAAATGATAATGAGGTGTTCGAATAATTAGTCGGTTGTGATTGTGAGGACTTGGTTGATTTGTTGGTTCTAAAGAAAGGTCACTTCTTTAATTAGTTATTCAAAGCAATAGTAGGTTGAGGATTGATAGCCCTTGTAGCGGTACGTTGCTGCGGCTGGGCAGGAAGCTCACCCTGGATAGTTGGAGCAAGTGGTAATGGAGCTAAGGGTGGAAGAGATGTGGACATATGAGAGGGATAGTACGTATGTGGAACTTCACCCCGAGGAGAAGAAGTTCTATAGTACTTGGGGGCCTAGTAGTAAGGTTGAAGAGCAACATGACTAGTAGAGTTACGTGGAAAGATTGACTACTAAACATAATAGCTAGATGGGTCAGGTTGATGGCAAGGATACTTTTGATGTGATGGTGGTATTCCTCATGATTATGGGTGTTTCCATCGCTAATACTTTTCATTCGGTTGTGGTGGAGCTCCACTCAGATAATATGTCAAGGGTTGGTAGAACTTCCTTGGGTTACCTTGAGGATAAGGTAACCTTTTGGTTGTTTGCCATATGTTTAATCATGGGTTTAGTGCATACACCCTAGACCCTTATAGATGTGACACCATTGGACAACATCCCTTAGGATGGTCATATTAGTGAATCTCACATCCTTCATCATTGTCCGTGTTTGAATCCACAACCTCTTCAATGACAGCAACCTTACCCTTACCTTTGTTATGTGTATACTTAGCTTCTTTCTTTTTCCTCCTCTCTTGGTCACTACTTAGTTCTATAGACTCCTCTACTATTTTTAGGACAATTTGAAATTTGTCGTCTAAGGAGTTCCACATTTGATCGACCTTTGTTGATATTTCTAATGCAAATTTTTAAATGGGAAAAGTCTTTCTATTCACCATCTCTTCAAGTGGTGACTCTTCTTCATCTTCACAAAATCTAATTTTCTTCTTTCGAAGGGAAGGATCTCTGTTGTACTTCTTTTCACTTTTTCTTTACCTCAACTCGCCTTCCTCCATGGAAACATCCTCCAACAATCTTTGTATTTGATGGGCTCTAAGCTTGGATAGCCTTCCTTGGGCATAAGTCCCAAGGGTTCTTCATGTTTCATACCTAAGCCCATCTACGAGATGACATAGTTGTTTCTTTTGTGAGTAACCATAGCCAAGGCAACGATGTAACAATGAATACTATTGACTCATGGTAGCATCTAGGGGTTCATGCCCTCCTTGTTTCCATCCTTGGATTTGCTTATGTAAGTTGAACACTCAAGAGTACGTCTGATACTTATTGTTAAATAGCTCCAACATGGTACTTCATCAATGAATGGATTCCCGTTCTAAGGATCGATACTAGCTTTCTGCTTCCTTGGTCAATGTCCATGGAAACAACTTTAGCTTTTGCCACTTTTTTTCAATATTTTGCAATGCACATGCATTATGGAATACTTGTAAATGATTTTAAGGATCAACATTGTATTCCCCTTCAAATCGTGGAATGTTATTCATGTCTAGTCTTTTGATCCTACTGTCCTTCTGGTGCCTTGTTGGGATCCTAACGGCCTCTATTATATCTAATAGACTTTGGGTGGCAAGTAGGGGTTCATCATGATGATGTTGTCTATGGCGTCTATGATGCCTATGTTGTTTCCTACTCTCTCTTTTTTCGTGATGTGTCTCTTTGGAATGCCCTCACCCCTTTTCTCGACTATTTTATTTGTGATTTCTATTTTTCTTACCATTTTCCTCATGGTATTTCCATTTGCGACTCCGTTTAGATCTTGAAGGAAAGGGGGAAGGAGAGGATGAAGGTGAAGAGGAAGGAGGACTGGCACCATGGTGGTGCCTATCACCTTCTCTTTGCTAGTTGTAGCCTTGATTGTGGTTATGGTTGATATGTCCATCATTGTCATGCATTCGTGTTCCTTTTTCAGACCCTTTGTGTCCATTGGTACTAGAACCTAGGTTATGAATAGTTGAGTGAAGATTCTGATACACAACTCCTTCACCAAAGTCAATAAGAGGAACATTGTTTTGTGGAAAACCTCTTGAGGTAGGTTTACCACCCTCGTTTTTACTTAGGACATATGGGACATCCTAAGACCACTTTCCCTTCATGGATTTGTAATGTCTCTCTTGTTGCAAATCCCTCTGGTGTTGTGCCTCCATGGGTCGATAATCTCTCGAATCTTGTTCATGCACAATGTACTCCGATTGCAAGTGCTACATACCAATTCATGTGAGAGCACAAAGAAGCTTGGCTGAGATTGAGTGATTAGGAGGTAACACTATGTTACCTTCTAAATCACGCCATCACAATTGCTCATCCTAGTGGAGGATAAAGGTAAAGTTTGGTATATACTCACCAGGATGAGCGTATACCATCTGAAACTATTGGGGCATTGGCAGATCATCATGTGCACCCTACCTCTAATTGTTCATGGTGTCAGACCTAGTTGGTAAAGCACTCTCATAAGAAGAAGGAGACATGATTGATTATTCAGTGTGTGATGCCCTTTTCCAATGATTGTAGGATAGTTACTCTACGGGTTCGTTCCAATGATGGAAGGATTTCCTAAGTTCTAATAAGTGCACAAATAACAAAATCCCCAACAATGGTGCCAATGATGAGTCACGAGGTACCCCTATGCTCAACCATACAAATACAAGTGTTCACGTGTGATCTGGTTAAACTCTGAGGATTAGGTGCTTATGCGCCTACATAGAACAAGGATGAGTTAAACAATCATTGTCTTCCCAAGCTCACTTGTGAGGCTCAATTGTATGGTTAAGTAAACTCAAGGTATGTGATTTTTATTATTTTATGTTTTATGTTCTTGATGCTTAAAAGAGAGAAATGAGGTAATTTAATAACTAATTTGATTTAACTAATTAGCTATTCTCTAACTACTCCTAACACCAGCATTTGTTCCCACTCTTTGAACACATCCTGAACTAGTGTAACACTATTGGGATTACTAAATGCTAGTTGTTATTAGGTTACCAAGTGTTTCACATATGCTCAAAGTGGTTGTGCCGAGTGTGCTAATTCATTGATAATGGATAATTCATGATTCGATGAAAATAACATTAATTAACTATTGAAAGCATCAAATAACAATAAATAACATGAAATGCAATAATTAAGCTATTCTGAATGTTGTAAGGTTTATCACAAAGTTCATCTTTATTTCTGGACGCAAGGTATGCTTAGGTACACAATGCTCGAATAAAGATCCGTTCACTTTATGACTCTTGCTACGGGCACTCAGAAATAATTCTAACTCTGGAATAGAAAAAATGGAAGAATTCGGCTAAGGGACTAAAAACTAATGCCAAACCAAGTGCCCCTGTCTCTTATTTATAGGCAACGAGATAGGTTTCGACCTCGCATGTTTGATATTGCTTCAACATCTTCGATATCACATATTTGATATCAAGGATCCGATATCGAGGGTCTAATATCGAGGGTTCAATATTGGGACTCATCAGTAACCCAATAGTGGATACGTGGGTTCAGGATATGTATGGAGAGTGGGACCAGATGCTTATGTTAGGACTAGTTAGAGACTAGTTAATTGGTTAAATTAAATTAGTTAATCTAATTACTTTATCTCTCTTTAAACACCAAAACTATAAAAAATAAAATGATAAAAATCATATGCCTCAATTTCACTTAACCATACCTTTGTACTTCACACGTGTAATAAAGAAGACAATGAATGACCTTAGGGCAAGGTTCACTACCTAGAAGGCTACTACACCGAAAACTATAAAGTCCAGGGAATTCGACTGGATCGTGTGTGAACACTTTGTGATTCATATGGTTGGGCATAAGGGTACCTCACCACTCATTAGGAGGTAATGTCATACCTACTTTTTTAGCTTTCTAGTGAGAAAAACAAGTGTGGTTTAGACATTTCATTTGGGCCATCAAAATACCCTAATATCATCATTGTAAATTGTTTTTTAGGCTCCCATAGGCTCGCAGGAGACATTCTAAGTCATGATCTAACATGTGAGCATCAGTTTTAGTGACTTCCAACAAAATTAGGAACACGAAAATTCTAAGTGTCATCCAAGTTACATGACACTAGCATCAGTGTTACCTACCTTAGAAAATTCTTTATCATGTATCTCAAACTTGCCATTTGGCTTTAGATTTGCCTCCATTAAGTCCCTAATGACTAGACTACATTAATCCCAAGGTGATAGACATCAATTTTGGTCAACTTCAGTAAGGTTTGGAAGACATAAGGTAGAAAATTTTTCTGAGTCTAACTAAGTGATGTTGACACAATGTTAGCATCACTTACCTTAGTCAATTTTCCAAACATGAGATAGGAAATTTTTCTAAGATTCGCCAAGTGATGTTGACACATGATGAGTGGCAAGGTATCCCTATAACGACAGAAAACGTCGGCAGCTGGAAATACCGATCGAGATTCCAGCGTACACAGTTTTAGCCACGGATCCGCGCGAGGGCTATGCTGGAAAACGAATCCGCGGCGCCCTGAATGGTCTTGTCGATCAGACAGGGACTTACGGGTCAGTAAAACGATGAGAATTACGTGGAGAGAAAGCGATCTATTTCGAAGAGTGGTAAAACGAGGGGAAAACGATGTAGTTGGATTGCAACGGCGATAATGCTAAACACGATAAAA
>MNCI01031909.1:93698-106507 GCA_015680685.1 Gnetum montanum
GCGTTGCGTGTATGAGCGTAATCTGGAGTAAAAGCAATAAGCTCAAAATTGTTTTACACTCACTACGCAACTGTGCGTAACGAAGCATGGATAGTGTGCAACTTACGCTCGCTACGCAACCGCGCGTAATGAAGCGTAAATAATGCATGGTTTACGCTCACTACGCAGCTACGCGTGATGAAGCGTAAACAATGTATAAGTTACGCTCACTACGCAGCTGCGCGTAATGAAGCGTAAGCAATGTACAACTTGATAACATACGTCATGGTACGCACCGCCGCGTAACGAGCATAAAGACAAGTTATCCATGTACTGCAAGAAAAAGTGCCGACCTGTTGTGCTTCTCTGAACTCTACCTTCGACTGTCTTGAAGCTTATTACGCTCATTACACTGCCGTGCGTAATAGAGCGTAAACCTGTCCTTTGAACAAATCTGATGCGCGTTTTCGCTGGAATTGCGAATCTTTGCCTGAGGCCGACTCGTAATTTTCACGGTGTTTCAATCCCTACACCCAACCATACAAATCACTAAGGCATTACATGTGATCCGATGGAATTTTGTGGACCTATAGTTATCTCATACACTAGTTCCTCTAGGAAGTGAATTGGCATTGAGAATGTTCATTGTCTTTTCAACTACACTTGTGAGGGTCAAGGGTATGGTTTAAGTGTAATTTAGGTATATGAATTTTTATCATTTTTATATTTTATGGATGTAATTACCTATAACAAGAATAAGAATAGAGTAGATTGAAAACTAGTGTTTATTGCCTAGCTAGCCTAACACAAGTAACCATCCCACTTTCCTAAACACATCCTAAACACATATAGCATTGCTAGGCTACCAAATGTTAAGCATTGCTGGGTTATCAAGTAATATATAAATGCTTGAAGTGGTCATGCTTGTGTTCATTAATTGCTGAAAATAGATTGTTTAATCAAATGCATTAAAGTAAAGAATAAGAAAGTAGAATGCATTAAAGAAAATATTAAGCTATTCTCAGTGTTGCAAGGATTGTCAAAAGAGTTTGTTTTATTCTCATTACATTGTTGTGCTGAGGTACATCAATGCTTGAACAAAGAACCATACATGCTTTAAACTCCTTCTGTAGGCATTCAGAAAATATTCTAACTCTAAGGAGAAGAAACAACAAGTGCTTTGCTACCTTGCTTGAAAATTGAAAACTGACTAATGAATTACTTCCAAAACTGGAGCCCAAGCATGGTATTTATAGACTTAGGGTATATACCTTGACGTTAGACATCCAACATTGGATCCAGACCCTAACGTCATATACGTGACATCGTGGCCCTGATGTTCCGTACTCAATGTCATAGTTGACATCAAATGGTGATTCATCATACCCCCACAAATGAATGAAAACTCGTCCTCAAGTGAAAAAGAGGAGGAACAAGTTCTTTACAATATAACATATTGGGTAGGTGTGGGATAATTGACTAACATGATAAACTAACTTAGGTGAAATAGACATATATACTCTGAGTACCTAAGTGTATAGAATTACAATTTTACAACAATGGGTGTTCATGAGAAGAGGAGTGAATACCTTGGAGAATATTGACATCCAACACCTCTTGGCAGCAGGAGAATGAGAGAGAGAGAAGAGATCCTTAAATTATGAATGGTTCTCATTGTGTGGTATTGCTGCATCATCTTTGGTGAAGATAGTCTTGCTTCTAGTCCATGCTTCCCACTACAATCACAATAGGATCATGAATTTGTATGCAATGTGTAACACATAGTGGTTAAATGCCTTGTCTCGTCAATGGTTACACTTGGCTAGGTTGTGAGTGTGTGGATTGGTTCCTTGACTAGTGTTAACGTGAAGGTTAATGGATAGGGTTAATTAAATTAAGTGGTTCATTAAATTTGAAAAAGTTCAATACAAGGAAATATTTGAAGAGTGTATAAGAATTCACAACAATGAAAAGAAGAATTCACTGAAAATTATTGTGAAGATGTGTACAACTGGATGTCATTGATGGGGCAAATAAAAAGAATTTGATTGTAAAAATGTATAAGAGTAAAGAACTTAACTAACCCAACCAAAAAATATGCAAGTGGGTCCTCCCCAAAGTAGGCACAGGTCTGTTATGCCCTTACATAACTTCAAACCAAAGAGTCCGTGGGCTTTGTGGATGATTAATGGTTATAGAAGGTTAAGTACAAAAACTTGAAAATAACTAACTAAGAATTTTGACACACCAAACCAGGACATCAAACCAAAACATGAAACTGGTAGTGAGGTGGAATATGGAAAGCATAGATGGATAAGAGAGAGAGAGTGGAACATGGAACTAAGACCCTTGTGGATTTTGTGGTTAAATGACTTGATAGGATCCATCCTTAGTGTAGACCAAAACCAACCACTTTCAATGACTTCACATCAACATTCTAAGACCAATCCATCCCCTAAGACACAAGAGTGCTCCCATAGAACAACCACCGTTCCAAATTAGAGAAGAAGTAGGAAGTGAGGAAGGGCCTTATTTAGAAGAGACGAGTCTCATAACCAATGGTTGTAGCCCATTTATTTTGTCTAAGGGGTATGATTTAAATTTCCATCATTTTTTTTGAAATGGGAACCACACTATGCAAAGACACATGCATTTATTTTATCCAAGGGGTGTGCTTTGAATCCTTATTTTTTTTCTTAATGAGAACCACACCATGCGAGGACATATGCATTTATTTTTTCCAAGGGGTGTGCTTTGAATCCTTATTTTTTTTCTTAATGAGAACCACACCATGCGAGGAAATATGCATTTATTTTGTCCAAGAGGTGTGCTTTGAATTCCCATCATTTTTTTTCTGATGAGAACCACACAATGCAAGAACTTATTCAACTTCCTTTATTGATTGGCACAAAATGGTAAGAAATCCATGGAAACATACATGCAGCTAGGCAAATAGAAAAGTATAAAGAATACCAAATCCCCTTGAAGCCACACCCTATTCAAACCTTTGAATCCTTCCCAATTCTAGAAACTAAGAAAGTCATAAATTTATTAAAGTTTTATTAGTGAAAAAGGGACTGCACATTTTCAAAACAAGGAAAACCATAGAGTGTGTGGATAGATGGATGTTGTGGACTCACTGCTTGTTGCATGAAAAAGAAACCATGTCCTAATTATTCGTAATGAAATTCAAAGCTAGAAACTAGACACCAACAATCAAATAACAAAAATAGTACATACCACCATCAAGTAACGCATTACCAATATGCCTGGTACTTATTAACAAAAAGTTAGAAAATAACACCAAATAAAAGAAAATATAGAAGTGTAAATTATTCAATAAATATCAAATCTACTAACAATGGTGTAAAACAAAAATTAGAAAAGATTAATAACATAAAAACAAAAAGTTGTAAAATGAAAAATGTGTAAACTAAAAAAGTTAAAAAACTGAGGAGCCGCTTGAATGGTTAGCATGGTTGGCCATCTCTCCCACGACTAAGTTGAAAGGAGGAGATTAGAAATATGGAGCATGGTTATCCATTAGATTAGGTGCTTGTTGTGTTAGCTAGTGTATGCTCATGGGAAGGCTTAATTTATTGGATGTTGACTAGTTGTTTCTTATTTGGGCTCTTAGGTTTATAGATCATCATGGCCCTTTAAGGAAAAGCCTTATAAATGATATAAGGTCCTTCCCACAATGTTTGGAACTTAGTTTGTTGAGGTATGTGTGTGGCGTTCCAGTAGAGAACCTTATCTCCTAGTTGAAAATTAATGTTTCTAATTTTTAGGTCATGATGCCTTTTGTTATAAGCCTTGTGCAACTCATTAAATGATAAGGCCACTAATCAATTTTCGTCTAGCAGGTTGAGATTCATCAATCTTTCTTTTTGAGCTAGACTTAAGTCAAGGTCAAGGTCACAAGTCATTGAAAGTGTACAGAGTTCAAATTGAATAGAAAGTGTTGGTAGTTTGCCATACACAAGCTCATAGGGAAAGTAGCCTATAGGAAGTTTCCACATTGAGCAGTAGGCCCAATGGGCATTATTGAGTTTTGTGCTCTAGTCCTTCCTATACTTGCTAATAGTTATTGTTAATATTCTTGTGATTTCCCTATTGGTAACCTTAGCTTGACCATTAGCTTGGGGATGGTAAGGTGTTGTGAGTTTGTGTTCAACCTCCAAGCATTGCATGAGCTTCTGAAAAGTAGTGCGTGCAAAATAAGTTCCATTGTTAGAAATTAATGCATGTGGCATACCAAACCTATTTACAACGTTTTGTTGTACAAATTGAGTAGTAGTAGAGGATGTACAATTGATGAAAGCTACTGCTTTTGTCCATTTTGTATAATAGTCAACAACAACTATGATGTACATCTTTTCATTTGACATGGACGTGATGGAACCCATGAAATCAATGCCCCAAATGTTGAATGATTCTAATATTTGAATCCATTGTTGAGGTTCCTCCATTCGAGTAGTCATTCCATCATCCCGTTGGCATCGTTCACAAGAGTAGATGAAATAGTGAGCATCCCTGAAGAGTGTTGGCCAATAGTACCCTGCCATTAGGATTTTAATGGGCATGCATCTCCCAGCATAGTGTCCTCCACAAGGACCATCATGAGTGTCTTGGAGCATGCGCAGTTGATCAGCATCAAGGACACACCAATGAACTAGGCCATCGATGCACATCTTGTAGAGGTATTTTTTGATCTCCATGAAGTGCTTTACTTGGTGAAGAAACTGTTGTTTCATCTAGTGATCCAACCCTTGTGGCATCTCCTGAGTGAGAAGATAGGTGAGAATGTTATCTTACCATTTTGGCTCATTGGACATTTGTTCAATTATTGCTCTAGAAAAGAGGAGTTCATCAGGAAACATATCAGATAATGGGCTTTCTTTCTCTTTGTCATTCCATTGCAATTGAGACAAGTGATCAGTGACCACAGTCTTAGTACCCTTTCGATCTACCATTGTAAGATCGAATTCTTGCAAGATCACTAGCCACTGCATGACATAGGGGCTCATCATTGGCTTGTTCATCAGGAAGTAGATGGCACTATGGTTTTCATGCACAAACACCTTCTATCTAAGCACACAATGCCTAGACTTCTCTAAAGCAAACACCATTGCCATAAATTCTTTTTCTATAGTGGTGTAGTTCAATTGCGCACCCACAATGCTTCAGTTGGTGTAGTAGATGTAGTATGGACATTTCTTGTTATCTAACTGTGTCAACCCAACTCCCGAAGATAATTCAATGCATCTATCATGATGTGAAATGGTTTGGACTAGTCTGGTGCTTATAGGATTAGGATTGCTACAAGCTTTTCCTTTAGTTGTTAGAATGCTTTCTCATACTCTGTAGTTGTTAGCTTAACTAATGATTTTGTGATCTTAGAGAAATTCTCTATGAAATGTCAATAGTAGCCAATGTGTCCAAGAAATGATCCAACATATTTAACTATTTCAGGCTGGTGAGTTATTCTTTGGATGATCCTTATTTTTTAAAGGTCCATCTCAATTCTTGTTTGTGATATTTTGTGCCCTAATACAATGTTCTCTTGGATCATGAGGTGACTTTTCTACCAATTGAGCCACAAGTTAGTTTTGACACATCATTTCAGCACTTGGTCAAGGTGGTCTAGGGCTTACTTAGATGTAGCTCCATAGGTGGAGAAGTCATCCATGAAAACTTCTACACCACTACCGATCTATTGTTGAAAGATGCTTAGGACCAGGCATTGAAATGTGGTAGGAGCATTACATAGACAAAATGGCATCTTACAATATGCAAAAGTCTTCCAAGGATTTGTGAACATTGTCATTGTTTGGTCCTCTGATGCAATTTGGATTTGGTTATAGCCACTATAACCATCTAAGAAGTTGTAGTAGCAATGCCCTAATATTGTGTCAAGCACTTGGTCAACAAATGACAATGAAAAGTAATCCTTAAATGTTGCCATATTTAGTAGCCTAAAATTGATGCAGACCCACCACTTACCACCTTTCTTTGGTACAATTACAAGTGGGCTAACCCACTCACTATATGTACTGGGATAGATGAACCCTGCCTTGAGGAGTTACTCGAGTTTCTCCTTGATGATTTGCTTCTATTTGGGGTTCAACCACCTTTGTGGCTGTTGTTTTGGCTTCATGGTTGGATTGGTGTAAATGCGATGCTAACATATCCTAAGATCAATCCCTATGAGTTTAGGATATGACCAAGAAAAAGTTGCTCACCATCTTTGAACTACTGTCAATAGCATCTCTTTCTATTCTGGATCAAGTCTTGCATTGATTATAACTGACTTCTTATTTTTGAAAAATACATATTCCATTCTAGTTGGTAAGGTTTTTAGGTCAAGGGGCTATTGCTTGAAGTTCTCAAAAATTTCCAACTCTTCCCAATAGGTATCATCATTTGTATCATGAGAGAGTTGATGATGAACTTGTTCAAGTTCATCCATGCTCGTAACATATTTAGATGTTAGGCTCTTAGCTGGTTCAATGCATAGTGTGCTACTTTCTGAATTAGTGGTTAGCCACTGGGTGCCCTCCTATTTTGTGGCTACTATGTATAGATACCTTTCAATTTCTATTTCTGGCACACATTGTTTCCATGTAGAGATGGATGCTTATTTGATGGCCCAAATTTTTTGCACACAATTGCACCCGCTATCACTATATGCAATGCATGGAACTCTCTTCTTCTCAATTTTTCTGAATGCATTTTCTTTAGATATTTTTAGGGAAAGATCTCTGATGCCCATTCTTGCATCTACAGTGCTTAGCCATGCCCTTCCCATGATGATTGGGAAGTCCCCTTTGCAATTATCCACTTTGATTACTAGGAAGTTAGTAGGATAAGATCACCCACAGATAGTGGTCATAATGTCTTCTACCAATCCCAATGGAATAATGATGGATTGGTCTACCAATTCCAATATGATGTTGCTCTTCTTAAGAGGAGGTAGGTTCCAAGCAGTGTACATCTCATGAGAAATTAAATTAATACCAAAATCTAAATCTACAAATAAATTAGAGGACTTTCAAGATCAGCTAATTTTCTAGTAAGGTTTCCTGCACAGATCCAATTAGACATAGTATGAGTAAGCATTAGAGTATGGATCCTTGGTAGAGTTTGGTTTGAAGGAGGCTTGATGAAATTAGATATGGAGGAAGAGGCAAGAGCAGGGTTGTCAACTGTAGGTGTACGTGAAGGCTTAGGTGGACTACGGGGTCGAAAGAAAGGCCTTTTCTTTGATCGAGCAATCGATCCCTCTGATTGATGATTGGGTTGCAAATTAACAACCTTTGTAGTAGTGCATTGTTGCAGTTGAGCAGGTAGTTCACCCTACATAGGAGGAGCAGGTGGTAGTTGTGCAACTGAAGGAGGAAGGTGTGTAGGGACAAGAGGAGGATAAGGATAGAAGGTGGCATCTCTTCTTTCATGTGGAGAAGGAGTTCGATAGTAATTAGAAGGGTGGTAGTAAGGTTGAATATTAGAAACAAGATTAGAAGAGTCACGTGGAGACATGGGTTACTGAACATGATAACCATATACATCAAGCTGCTAGTAAAGGTATTGTTGCCTTGGTAGTGTAATCGCCCATTATTATGGTTGTTGTCATTGTTGGTACTATTCGTATGGTTGTGGTGGAGCTTCACTTGGATAATATAGTTGTTGTTGGTAGAATTGCCTAAGATTACCTTGAGGATAAGTAACCTTCTAGATGCTTACCTTTGTGTAAGTCATGGATGTAAGGCATAAACCCCAAAGTCCTGAAGATGTGACATAATGGGGCAACATCCCTTAGGATGTTCATACTGGCAGACATCACATCTGCGATCATCATCTGATTCACTATCTGTGACCTCTTCTATTACAGCAATTTTGCCCTTACCTTTGTAATATGCACCTTCAGCTTCTTTGTACCTCCTATGCTCACGATTACTACCTTGTTCTTAGAACTCTTCAAAAATTTTGAGGATAGCTTGAAATTGGCTATCCATGGAGTCTCTTAATTGATGAAACTTAGCTATAAGTTTATATTGGAATTGTTGAAGTGGCAAGGCTTTTTTATGCATCCCCTCATCAAATATGAATTTATCCTCACTATCACAGAAACAAACCTCCCACTTGTGAATGGAAGGATCATAGTTGTACTTCTATGCACCTTCTCTTTTTTTCTAATTCACCCTCCTCTTTAGCTACCTGTTCTATTAACCTTTGTACTTGACAAGTAGTTAGTTCTAACAATTTCCCTTGGGCATAGACACCAAGGGTTTTCCTTGTTTCATTACAAAGCCTATCTACAATGTGGTGGAGTTGAGCCAATTGAGAATACCCATGGCTAAGGTATTTGTGCATCAAGGCATAGTATCAGCCAATGGTGGTATCCAAGGGTTTGTGTGCTCCCTATTTCCACCCTTGAATTTGCTTCCTTAAGTTGGACACCCAGGAGTATGTTTGATACTTATCATTGAACATTTCAAGCATAGTGCTCCATCATTTGATAGATTCTGGTTCTAAGGACTGGTACCAGTTCTTTGCTTCTTTAATGAGTGTCCTAGGAAACAACTTCAGTTTTTGTCACTCATTCTCTATGTCTTGTAAGGCACATGCATCTTGGAAAGCTTGAAGATGGTTCTATAGATCAGAGTTATATGCTCCTTCAAATCGAGGAATATTGTTCATGTCTAACCATTTGATCTGACTATCTTTCACATGCCTTGTTAGGATTCGTACTACCTCTGCGATGTTAAGAATACTTCAAGTAGCAAATAGAGGCTCATCAAGGCCTTGATCATGGTGCCTACGATGCCTTCTACTACCCCTTCATTCATGGAGATGTGCTTCTCTTGAACGTTTGCATCCTTGATCTTACCTGTCTTGGTGGTCCCTTTGATTATTGTGGTCCTGTAGATCATTGCATCCATTTCGATCACCTCCATCATGATCTCACCTTCTGTGGTCATAGTCAGAGCTAGAACAAGAAGATGATGACAAAGGGAAAGAGGAAGGAGAACCAACACCATCATGGTGCCTGCTATTGCCTCTTTGATAATTGTGACCATGATCATGATTTTGCTTCTTGCCTACATCCCTGTCTTGACTTGCCCCTTCGGATCCTACTTTGTCATTGGATCCCTTATTACTAGAATTAGGATTGTGAACTATGGAGTGCAGATTCTGGTTTTGACCTTCATCACCGAAGGTAAAGAGAGGAGTGTCATTGAGTGGAAGATCCCCAAAGAAGGGTTCCCCACTAGCTTGTTGGTACAACACAAATGGAAAATCGTTAAGTCCTTTTCCCTTGAAAAGTTCATAACGTTGCTCTAGTTGCTAATCTTGTAGGTGTTGTGCTTCGGTGGGATGATAATCCCTGGCATTAACATCTTCCATGATATATTCCCCATGGTGGTCTTCAAGACCACATCATGTAAGCATTTGATAAAGCCTTGTAGGAGCAGCATGATTATGCAACAATACAATGTTGCCCTCCATGTCACGCCACTATAGCTATTCATTCTAGTGTAGGATGAAGGAGAAGGTTGGCACATACTCATCAAGATGAGTATATGCAATTCAATATTGTTGAGTATTTAATGGACGAACATTATTAGGCTTGGGCAGAGAAGCGCTCTTGTAAGAAGAAGACATTTTTAGTTAGCGAAATAAAAATCACAATGTGCTCTAAGAATTTGTTGTAGTAATTGTAAAATAAGATATGACTCTTAGGCTCATTCCAAAAATTTAAATACTTTCATTGGATCCTAGATAGTGCACAAAAAAATAAAAAGGTCCTCAGCAATGGTGCCAATGATGAGTGGCAAGGTACCCCTGTGCCCAACCATACAAATCACTAAGGTGTTACGTGCGATCCAGTCAAATTCCATGGACCTATAGTTATCTCGTACACTAGTTCCTCTAGGAAATGAAACAACATTGAGAACATTTGTTGTCTTTCCAACTACACTTATGAAGCTCAAGGGTATGGTTTAAGTGTAATTGAGGTATATGAATTTTTATCATTTTTTATATTTTATGGATGTAATCGCCTACAACAAGAATAAGGGTAGATTAAATTGAAAACTAGTGTCTATTTCCTAGCTATCCTAACACAAGTAAACACCCCACTTTCCTAAGCACATATAGCACTGTTGGGCTACCAAACATTAAGTGTTGCTAGGTAACCAAGTACTATATGAATGCTCGAAGTGGTCGTGCTCGTGTTCACTAATTATTGAAAATAAATTGCTTAATCAAATGCATTAAAGTAAAGAACAAGAAAGTAGAATGCGTTAAAGAAAATATTAAGCTATTCTCAGTGTTGCAATGATTGTCAAAAGAGTTCATTTTATTCCCATCACACTGCTACACTCAAGTACATCAGTGCTTGAACAAAGAATTGTACACACTTTAGACTCCTTCGATGGGCACTCAGAACATATTCTAACTCTAGGGAGAAGAAATAAGAAGACCATCGCTACCTTGCTTGAAAATTGAAAATTAACTAATGAATTACTTCAAAACCTGGAGCCTAGGTGCGATATTTATAGACTCATGGTATATACTCTAACGTTAGATCTAGGCCTCGACATCATGTACGTGATGTTGTGGCCCTGATGTCGCGTACTTGACATCATAGTTGACATTAAATAGTGATTCATCAACACAACTCTAGCATCATTTACCTTAGAAAAATTTTTAGCATATATCTCAAACTTTTCTTTTGATTGTAGTTTTGACTCCTTCAAACCTCTAGTAATAAGTTTACCACAACCCCAAAGTGACAATCATTAACTTTTGTACTTTCAACAAGCTACAAGAGACATGGGTTGACACATGAAATTTGGCAAATTTTTCTAATTATGGCCCAGGTGTAATTGTTAGTATCATTATGTCAGTTTCACATACCTTAGTCAAATTTGCAGTAGCACGTGGAATATGAAAATTTTTCTATGTGTGATCAAGTGACACAACATGAGCATCAACCTCACCTATGTTAGTCAAACTTGTTGTAGTATGTGAAACATAGAAAATTTTCAAGTGTGATTAGGTGACACAACATGAGCATCACTATCACCTGCCTTAGTCAAATTTGCATTAGCATGTGGAAGATCAAAATTTTTGAAGTGTGGTTATGTAACGCGATGCAAGCATTAGCATCACTTACCTTAGTCAAATTTGTGGCAACGCGTGGAACATGAAAACTTTTCTAAGTGTCCAAGTGACACAACATGAGCATCAGCGTCACTGCATTAGTATCACCTATCTTAGTGAAATTTTCATCAACATCATGAATTTGCATTTCAACCTATAGTTTCCAAAAATGAACTCTAGTCAATTGCACTTAACTTTGGAATCAAATTTAGAAACCCTAGGCCTATAAATTGTAGCTTAAAACCTCAATTTTGGGGTTGATTTCCTAAGAGTCAGAGCACTTTTTGAATTTTGAGAGATGTGAAGCACCAGTATCTATAGTCATTACATCACCTATGTGCTCACCTTAGTGCAACCTATAGCTTGTGAGCCCAATCCCAATGCTAAGTTACATAGAGCACATACTAACATTAACATTAGCATCACTTGCACATGTGTTAGCCATTTTTTAGTGTTAGCATCACTTGCACTAGTGTTAGCCATTTTTCAATGTTAGTGTTACTTGCACCAATGTTAGAATCTTCACAGTGCCAATGTCACCTACACTAGTGTTACCCATTTTTTAGTGCCTGTATCACATATGAGAAAATTCACAAAAGTAACTTTTTTTTGACTCCAAATCAATTCTAAATAGCATTGAAAGCTTCTCCATCCATATCTACACCCATTAGAGGTCAAAATTCAACATTAAAACTATTAATTTGCTCATACAATGAGTTTTTATTATGAGTTTTGTATCATATTCTATATTCTTTGACTATTGTAGCAGTTGGCCCTCCTTGGGAGATAAACTCTATTCATCTATTTAATTAAGCATTTTCGACACCCAACCATACAAATACGAGCATTCATGCATGATCCGGTCAAACTCTGAGGATTAAGTGCTTATGCGCCTACACAGAACAAGGATGAGTTATGCAATCATTGTCTTCCCAAGCTTACTTGTAAGGCTTAATTGTATGGTTAAGTAAACTTGAGGTATGTGATTTTTATTTTTTTATGTTTTATTTTCTTGATGCTTAAAAGAGAGAAATGAGGTAATTTAATAACTAATTTGATTTAACTAGTTAACTATTCTCTAACTAGTCCTAACACCAGCATCTGTTCCCACTCTCTGGACACATCCTGAACTAGTGTAACACTATTGGGATTACCAAATGCTAGTTGTTACTAGGTTACCAAGTGTTCTCAAGTATGCTCAAAGTGGTCATGCTGAGTGTGCTAATTCGTTGATAATTAACAGTTCAATAGAAATAACATTGCTTAACTAATGAGAGCATCAAATAATAGTAAATAATATTAAATGCAATAATTAAGCTATTCTGAATATTACAAGGTTTATCACAAAGTTTGTCTTTATTTTTGGACACAAGGTGTGCTTAGGTACACAATGCTCAAATAAAGATCTATTCACTTTATGACTCCTATTGTAGGCACTCAGAAATAATTCTAACTTTGAAAGGAAAAAACTGTAAGAGTTCAGCTAAGGGATTGAAAACTAATTCCAAACCAAGTGCCCCTGTCTCTTATTTATAGACAACGAGATAGGTTTCGACATCACATGTCCGATATTGCTTTGGCATCTTCGATATCGCGTATTTGATATCAAGGGTCCAATATTGAGGGTTCAATATCGGGACTCATCATACCTACCCCCC
>MNCI01031909.1:106520-128608 GCA_015680685.1 Gnetum montanum
CTAAATGAAAACTCATCCTCAAGTTCCTTATAAAATATTGGGAAGGTATGGGATTATTGACTAAATGATGACTAACGATGACATGGAATGACAGACTCAAAGTGCCCAATGAATGGATCAACAAACGTATTACAGCATTGGTGTTCATAACCATTGTGGTGAACATTGTACATAGATGACATCTAGACATTTGATAGCTTGAAGAAAGAGAGAGAAAAAGGAAAATGGGGCACGTTATTACTTATGTAAAAAATGTGCACACCATTGTTCATCCATGGCCACATGACCAAGCTTGTTCCTTGCATAAATATTCTTGCTTTAGTCCATCCTTAGTACTTCCTCCTATCCCAATTCATTATTCATGTGATCACCATCTACACATACAAAAAAATCACAAATTAGCAAGGATAGATAAGATATAAGGTAGTTGATACCCTGCCTTGATATGAAGCACATTGGCTAGGTTGTGGGTATGGCAAATACTAGGTTAGAGGTTTGTAACTAATAACTATCCAAGGTGTAGGGGTGAGATAAGTAATGGAATGGAAAAATTTGCAACAAGCCCCCACGACTAAGAGCAAACCTCCAATAGCAATAGGATGGGAAACAAAAGAAAAAGGAAGAGAAGAGGAATAACAATGGTGAAGCCAATAAAAGAAAAACAAAAAAAAATGTCATGGATGGGGTGGAATGAGAAATAGTTGATTGTAAGAAATGTTTAAGGGAAAAGAACTTAACAATCATACCAAAAAAGAATGCCAATGGGTCCTTCCCAAAGCAGGCTCATGCCCGTTATGCCCTGACAAACCCCCAAACCAAAGAGTTTGTAGGCTCTAGGAATGACATATGGAAACAATAGTTGAGAATTTACCCACAAGAATTTACCAAAGAATAACAATGTGTCGACTAAGATATAGACTAATCATAAAATCGGCAATGAGGTGAAATATGGAAAGCAATACAAGAAGAGAAGAGAGAATGGAATGGAATCCCAAAATCAAGGTTGTGTAAAGTCCCTTATGTAATATGTGGTTAAGGTAACTTAATAAAATTTAGCCCAAATCCAAATTAAAACTAACCACATCTAGTGACCTCGCATCAACACACTTGACCAACAGCAACAAGAATGCTTTCACAGAGCAATCACCATCCCAAAAAGAGAAGAATAGAGACACAGGAAGTGAGAAAGGGCCTTAGTTAGAGGGAACCTTTAAACATGGGTAGCATGTCTTTCTAGTGCCATAACTAGTTCTTGTTGCCCATATTTCTTTATTATGTCTAAGGGGTATGCTTTGAATTCCCACCAGTTTGGTTTTTTTTTTTTGAGTGAGAACCACATCATGCAAAGACTTATTTGATTCGTTCAACTTCTTGATATTAGTCGACAGCGGGATGGTGGAAAACCTATGAAAAATATTTAAGTACCCAAGAGAATAGCTAGCACAAATGCGTTGAATCCCCTTGAGGTCACACCCTTTTCAATCCACTTGAATCTTTCCCTAGTTTGAAGAATATCAAGCCACCAATTCATTCATAAGTTTGCTTAGAAAAAGGGATAGTACATCTCCAAAACCAAGGGAGACCATAGAGTTGAATGGATGAATGGATGACGTGGACTCATGGCTTGTTTTATCAAAAGAAACCATATTCTAGCATCAACATTGAAAGTCAAAGGTAAAAACCAGACATTAACAAGCAACACTATTATAGTACAATCCACCACCATGAGCATTTATTACGTAATGAGTGAGAATAAATCAAACAAAATGTAATAAAGAAAGAAATAGTAAAAATGTTAACGATGGTGTAAAAAAAACAAGTAAATATGAAAAATGTGTAAAAAAAAAGATAAAAGAAACTGAGGGCTTAGAATGACTAGCATTGGTGGCTGTCTCCCCCACAACTAAGTTGAAAGGAGGAGATCCAAAATAATGAGCAAGGTTGTCCATCAACAGAGGTAGTGCTAGTATTGGCCATTTTAGGCTCATGGAAAGGTTTGGTTTGTTGGATGTTGACCAATAATTTCTTATCCGGGCTTCCAGGTTTATAGATCATCATGGCCCCTAAAGGAAAATTTTCATGAATGATGTAAGGTTCTTTCCACAACGCTTGAAATTTAGTTTTTTGTGGCACATGTGCAGGATTCCAATAAAGAACCCTATCTCCTAGTTGGTATGTAACTTTTCTACTTTTCAGGTCATGACATTGTTTGATAAAAGCCTTGTGCAGTTTGTTGGATGACAAGGCGGCTAATCAGTTTTCATCTAGCAAATTAAGATTCATTAATTGTTCTTTCTATGCTAGACTGAGATTAAGGTTAAGGTCACATACTATGGATAGTGTATGGAGCTCAGCTTGGATAGGAAGTGTTGGAATTTTACCGTACACTAACTCATAGGGAGAGTAGCCTATAGGGAGTTTCCATGTAGAGTGCTATGCCCAAGGAGCATCGTTCAAGTTGGTGCTCCACCCTCGCCTATATTTGCTAATGGTTCATGTTAAGATTTTTCTGATTTCCCTGTTAGTGACTTCGGCTTAACTATTCGCTTGAGGATGATATGGTGTAGTTATTTTATGCTTGACTCCTAAGCGTTGCATTAACTTCCGAAAAGTTGTAGCTATAAAACATGTACTATTATTAGAAATAAGTGCACAAGGCACACCAAAACTATTTATGATTTGTTGTTGAACAAATAGTGTAGCAGTAGATGATGTACAATCAGTAATAGTGGCTACTTTTGCCCACTTTGTAAAATAGTCAACAACAACAACCATGTATGCTTTTCCATTGGACATCGGTGTAATAGGCCCCATAAAATCAATACCCCATATGTCAAAGGGATCTAAGCGTTGAATCCATTGTTGTGGACCCTTCATTCTAGCAGTCATTTCCCCATCGCGTTGGTAGTGCTCACAAGATTGGACAAAATGATGGGCATCCTGAAATAATGTAGGCCAATAATATCTTGCAAGTAAGATTTTAATGGTTGTTCGTCTTCTAGCGTAATGACCCCCATAAGGGCCCTCATAAGCATCTTGGAGAATTTGCAATTGATATACATCGGGAACACACCATCGGACCAAGCCATCAGAATAGACCTTGTAAAGGTGTTTGTTAATTACCATGAAATGTTTGACTCGGTGGAGAAATTGTTGTTTCTTTTAATGTCCAGCCCTTGTTGTGTTTCTTGTGTGAGAAGATAGGCAACAATGCTACGACACCAATTTGTATTTGTGGGTGATTGATTGTTTATTACACCTACAAAGAAGAGTTTATCAGGGAAGTGATTAGAAATTGGGTATTCGTCCTCTTTGTTGTCCCATCACAACCGAGATCAATGATCAGCAACAACATTCTTAGTGCCTTTACAATTGATCATTGTAAGATTGAACTCTTGCAAGATCATGAGCCATTGTATGATGCGAGGGCTCACCATTGGTTTATTCATAAGGAATCGAATTACACTATGATTTGTGTGTACAAATATCTTATAGCCTAATACATAGTGCCTAAATTTTTCTAGTGCAAACACCACAACCATTAACTCTTTTTTTGTTGTGGTGTAATTGAGCTATGCACCAGTAATACTTCAACTTGCACAGTGAATGTAATTGAGCTATGCACCAGCAATACTTCTAACTGTGTAAGTACGGCTTCTAAAGAAAAAGTGGACGTGTTAGTCATTATATGGAATGGTCTGGACTAGTTAGGAGCTTGTAGAATGGGTGTTTCTACGAGCTTCTATTTCAAGGTTTAGAAAGCTAGCTCACATTCCTTGGTCCATTCAAAGGGTACGTCCTTCTTCATTAATTCTACAAATGGTTTTGCAATATTCAAAAAGTTCTCAATGAAGCGTCTATAATAGCCAGTATGTCCAAGGAATGATCAGATGTCTTTTATGGTTTTAGGTTGATGAGTGATTCCTTAGATGATTTTAATTTTTTCAGGGTCTACCTCTATCCCTATTTGTGAAATTTTATGCCCTAATACAATTTCCTTTTGGACCATTAAATGGCTTTTCTGCTAATTGAGCCTTAGGTTAATTTCAACACATCGTTTCAATACTTGCTCTAATTAGTCCAATGCTTATTTAAAGTCCACTTCGTAGGTCTAGAAATCATCCATAAAAACCTCCACACCATTTCCTATTTGCTATTGAAATATACTAAGAACCAAACATTGAAACATTGTTGGGGCATTGCACAAGCCAAACGACATCTACCTATATGCAAATGTTCTCCAAGGACTTGTGAATGTAGTCTTGGCTTGGTCTTCTAGTGCTATTTGAATTTGAAATTAGTCTTGTCTTGGACTGTAACCATCTAGAAAACTATAGTAGCAATGCCCTATAATGGTATCTAAAACTTGGTCAACCAATGGCAATGGGAAATGGTATTTAAATGTTGCCATGTTTAATATCCTAAAGTCTATACACATCCTCCATTTACCATCTTTTTTGGGCACAATGACTAATGAACTAACCCATTCACTATTAGCAATGGGGTAGATGAACCTGGCCTTCAAAAGTTATTCAATTTCTTCCTTAACTACTTGCTTAAGCTTTGGGTTCAATCGTCTTTGCGGTTGTCATTGAGGCTTCATAGAGGGGTTAGTGTAAATTCTATGTTGGCATATCCTAGGATCTATTCTAGTTAATTCGAGATATGACCCAGTAAAGGATTTTGACCATTTGTTTACCATCTTCAGTAGCCTTTCTTTTTGTTGAGGAGCGAGCTTAGCATTAATGATTACTAGTTTTCCATTCTTGAGAAATGTATACTCCATACCAGTGGGCAAAAATTTTAACTCAAGGGGCTCTTGCTTAAACTCGTTAGGGATTTCCAACTTCCCCCAGTTGATATTCTCGATGTCAATACTTGGAAGTTGGTGATGGACTTGCTCTAATGCATCTATGCTATCAATATAGCCACAAGTCAAGCCCTTAGTTGGTTAGTTGTTAGCCACTAGGTTCCTTCCTGTGTTGTGGCTGCTGCATACAAGCATCTTTGTATGTCAGTTACTTGTGTACACTGGTTAAATGTAGGCAATGTTAAGCATTGTACAAACCAGGACTTCTGCACACAGTTGCACCCTGTGTTACTATATGTCATGCATGGAACTTTCTTCTTCTCGATCTTTCCAAACATATTTTATTTTGATATCTCTAGGGAAAGATCATGTATTCCTACGCGTGCATCACTCGTACTTAACCATGCTCTTCCCATTATGATTGGGAAGTCCTCCTTATAGTTGTTAACTTGGATCACTAGGAAATCGGCTAGATACGACCATGCATAAACGGTGGTGACAATGTCCTCCACTAGTCCCAATGGGATAGTGATGGACTGGTTGGCCAACTCTAAACAAATGTTACTCTTTTTTAGCCATGGCAGGTTCTAGGCTTTGTACATTTCTTGAGAGATTAAGTTAACACCAAAACTTGAATCCAAAAGAGCTTTGTAAGGCTCATTTCCAACGATTTGCAAATATATAAGAGGACTTCCAGGATCAAATAATTTTTTAGGAAGATGACCAACTTTAATCTAATCAGTGATGGCATGGGTTAACATAGCAATGTGCATTGAGTGCGATTTTTGATTCGAAGGAAGCTCTGAAGATTCAAACAATGGCAAGGCATTTGGACAATTAGCCGCTTGTGGTTGTAAGGACTTGATTGGACTATTGGTTCTAAAGAAAGATCTATTCTTTGATCGGTTGTACAAACCAATAGTGAGTTAAGGGTTGACAGCCCTTGTAGCATTACATTGCTGTGGCTTGGTAGGAAGCTCGCCTTGCATAGTTGGAGCAGGTGGTAATGGAACGGAGGGTGGAAGAGATGTAGACAGATGAGAGGGATAGTACATATATGGAACATCACCTTGGGGAGAAGAAATTCTATAATACTCAAGGGTGTAGTAGTGAGGTTGAAGAGCAACGTGACTAGTAGAGTCATGTGGAGAGATTGATTGTTGAACGTAATACCCGTATGGGTCAGGTTGATGGTAAGGATACTGTTGACGTGGTGGTGGCATTCCCCATGATTGTGGGTGTTTCCACCGCTGATATTGTTCATTCGATTGTGGTGGAGCTCCACTCGGATAATTGTCAAGGGTTGGTGAAACTGCCTTGGGTTACCTTAAGGATAAGGTAACCTTTTGGGTGTTTGGCGTCTGTTTAATCAGGGATTTAGTGCATACACCCCAAACTCTTATAGATGTGACACCACTAGGAAACATCCCTTAGGATGGTTATATTGGCAAATCTCACATCCGTCCTCATTGTCCGTGTCTAAATCCACAACCTCTTTAATGATGACAACCTTGCCCTTACCTTTGTTACATGTATACTCAACTTCTTTCTTTTTCCTCCTCTCTCGGTCACTACTTGGTTCTCTAGACTCCTCTACTATTTTTAGGACAGTTTGAAATTTGTCATCTAGGGAGTTCCACATTTGATCAACCTTTGCTGATACTTCTGATGCAAATTTTTGAATGGGCAAAGTCTTTCTATTCACCATCTCTTCAAGTGGTGACTCTTCTTCATCTTCACAAAATCGAATTTCCTTCTTTTGGAGGGAAAGATCTCTATTGTACTCCTACGCACTTTCTCTTTTCCTCAACTCGCCTTCCTCCTTGGAAACTTGCTCTAATAATCTTTGTATTTGATGGGCTTTGAGCTCGGATAGCCTTCCTTGGGCATAAGTCCCAAGGGTTCTTTGTGTTTCGTATCTAAGCCCATCTATGAGATGGTGTAGTTGTTCCTTTTGTGAGTAACCATGGCTAGGACAATGATGTAATAATATATAATATCGGCCCATGGTAGCATCCAAGGGTTCATGTCCTCCTTGTTTCCATCCTTGGATTTGCTTATGTAGGTTGGACACTCGGGAGTATGTTTGATACTTATCATTAAATAACTCCAACATGGTACTCCATCGACGAATGGATTCCAGTTTTAAGGATCGATACCAGCTTTCTGCTTCCTTGATTAGTGTCTATGGAAACAACTTTAACTTTTGCCACTCATTTTCTATATTTTGCAAGGAAAATGCATCTTGGAATACTTGTAGATGGTTTTGAGGATCAACATTGTAGCCCCCTTCAAATCGTGGGATGTTATTCATGTCTAGTCTTTTGATCCTACTATCCTTCTAGTGCCTTGTTGGGATCCTAATGGCCTCTGTTATATCTAACATACTTTAGGTGGCAAGTAGGGGTTCATCGTGATCATGTTGTCTATGATGTTTATGATGCCTATGTTGTTCCCTACTCTCCCTTCTTTTGTGATGTGTCTCTCTGGACTACCCTCGCCCCATTTCTTGATTGTTTTGTTTGTGATTTATATTTTGCTTACCCTTGTCCTCATAGTCTTTCCCTTTACGACTACGTTCAAATCCCAAAGGAGAGGGGGAAGAAGATGATGAAGGTGAAGAGGAAAAAGGACTGGCACCATGACAGCCCCTATCACCTTCTCTTTGGCAGTCACAGCCTTGGTCATGGTTACGATTAGAATGTCCGTCATCGTCGTGCGTTCGTGTTTCTTTTTCAGACCCTTTGTGTCCATTGGTACCAGAGCCTAGGTTATGAATAGTTGAGTGAAGATTTTGATATACAATTCCTTGACTGAAGTCAACGAGAGGAACATCGTTTTGTGGAAAACCTCCCGAGGTAGGTTCACCACCCTTGTTTTCACTTAGGACATACGAGACATCTTGAGACCACTTCCCCTTCACGGATTTGTAATGTCTCTCCTGTTGTAAATCCCTATGGCGTTGTGCATCCATGGGTTGATAATCTCTTGAATCTTGTTCATGCACAATGTATTTTGATTGTAAGTGCTGCATACCAATTTGTGTGAGAGCATGAAGAAGCATGCCCGGGATTGAGTGATCAGGAGGTAACACTATGTTACCTTCTAAATCACGCTATCGCAATTGCTCATCCTAGTGGAGGATAAAGGTAAAGTTTGGTATATACTCATCAGGATGAGCGTATACCATGTGAAACTGTTGGGGCACTGGCAGATCATCATGTGCACCCTACCTTCAATTGTTCATGGTGTCAAACCTAGTCGGTGAAGCACTCTCATAAGAAGAAGGAGACATGATTGATTATTTAGTGTGCAATACCCTTTTCCAGTGATTGTAGGATAGTTACTCTAAGGGTTCGTTCCAACGATGACAGGATTTCCTAAGTTCTAATCAATGCACAAACAACAAAATCCTCAACAACGGTGCCAATGATGAGCGGTGAGGTACCCCTACGCCCAACCATACAAATACGAGCATTCATGCACGATCCGATTGAACTCTGAGGATTAAGTGCTTATGCGCCTATACAGAACAAGGATGAGTTATGCAATCGTTGTCTTCCCAAGCTTACTTGTAAGGCTCAATTGTATGGTTAAGTAAACTCAAGGTATGTGCTTTTTATTCTTTTATGTTTTATTTTCTTGATGCTTAAAAAAGAGGAATGAGGTGATTTAATAACTAATTTGATTTAACTAGTTCACTATTCTCTAACTAGTCCTAACACTAGCATCTGTTCCCACTCTCTGGACACATCCTGAACTAGTGTAACACTACTGGGATTACCAAATGCTAGTTGTTACTAGGTTACCAAGTGTTCCCAAGTATGCTTGAAGTGGTCATGTTGAGTGTGCTAATTCGTTGATAATTAATAGTTCAATAGAAATAACATTGCTTAACTAATGAGAGCATCAAATAATAGTAAATAATATTAAATGCAATAATTAAGCTATTCTAAATGTTACAAGGTTTATCACAAAGTTTGTCTTTATTTTCGGACACAAGGTGTGCTTAGGTACACAATGCTCAAATAAAGATCCATTCACTTTATGACTCCTACTACGGACAGTCAGAAATAATTCTAACTTTAGAAGGGAAAAACTGCAAGAGTTTGGCTAAGGGACTAAAAACTAATGCCAAACCAAATGCCTTTGTCTCTTATTTATAGGCAACGAGATAGGTTTCGACATCGCATGTTCGATATTGCTTCGGCATCTCCGATATCGCGTATCCGATATTGAGGATCCGATATCGAGGGTCCGATATTGGAACCCATCAATTTTCATTCTTTGGAAAGGGAACTTAAAACCCTTTCCCGCATAGTCTTCCATTTCCTTATTAGTTTCATATGTTCTACTCATTTTCATTATTTGGAATTTATTTTAAATTGCTTATATTACCTTTGTTTTTTAACATTAATTTTACCATCACTTAGTCATTCCCTTATTGATCCTATGTTAGATGGTAGGCTAAGTTCGTATTTGATTGAAGGTTCATACCTCTTCATTTCATGGTTATTGATATATTGAAGGTTACATCGTTCTAAAGACTATTTGTGACTACAGATTAGATACTTAACATTTGATTTGTGGAGGTGTTCTTGTAGAGTTGTGAAAGAACAATTTTGAAGAAACGAACAACATCCAAAAATAAAATAGAAAGAAAAAACTTTTCAATTTTAGGACTATCTAGGTGTATAATTTTACAAATAATAATTTGAAAACAGATAAAAAAATTAATTGTTAGTAAGGAGGAAGGTCCTACTTCTAACAACACTTACATCACTTTTCATCATCCATGCTTGAACTTATAAAAGGACTGGAGAGAGAGAGCTATGGCTTCACTCCTTCTAGCTCTATAACTCAATGTTGGTCCCTAGAATCAAATCCATAATTTAGAGCTTCCAAATCAAAAATCTTACTACTAAAGTAAAAGGCTTGAGGTTACAATTCATATGTTGAATTAGGAAAAGTAGGTTGATGTAACATCATCACATTGTAATTAAGTTCTAGCATGAGACCAGCTATACATCCTCGGCATACATAGTTAAACCGTTTTATCATAGTTAGTTTATGTGGGATTGAAAATTGATTATCCGTTATCATGTTTTTGCTTTTTATACACCACCTTTTTAATTTTATTTATTAAAAAAATTTAGTTGCATGGGTGCCGACACAACCAACCCCAGCCCCACTTCGTTGAACGCAGACATGGTTGGGGATTTGGGTACGTACGGTCAGTGGGGTCAGCCGAGAAACATAGGGCGCTGCAAAATTCAATTCCTACGATGTGGACGTTTCATAAAGACAAAATATACATCGCTATTGCGCTTATAAAATGCAATGTTGTGCCTGCGTGAATCAGCACTTATCCACATCGGTCTAACCTGTGGTTCAGAGTTTAAAACAAATATCGAATCTCCCAATCAAATTGCATGGGTTTTGCATTAAATCTATCAACTTGCAAGCTGTGCCAGAGAGCACAGTGACCACACCCAGTCAACAGTAATTGATTAAGCAGTTTCCTACGTTTTTCCAGGGCACTTACTAAGCAGCAGGTTTGCATAAATTTTAGATTAATGATCATTTTTATCTCTGGCCGAATCGGCAAAAAATTTTGGTTGTTTCATGTCAGGCACCCAAACGTCAAGCATGACACGAACTTTGATGTTACGTAAGAACTGGTCAAGCAGATGCCATCAATGCAGGTCATTGAAATTCCTGACAGCGTTACTAAATGTTGGAACAGAAATTTCACGGACAGTCACACGGTTTACATTCATGGTTCTTTGGCCATGCGAAAAACATTTTCCGCGTCATATGGACAGATTATTTGACGGAGTTTGTGCAGACATCACTGATACCGTGAAAATGGGGGGTAGAATTTGACCGCCACACCAGCCACGGATATATTTAGCCTACAAAAATTGCAGGTCCTTGTAAGAATTGTTTTTAAAATGCATTTTACTGAAAAGGAAATTTGAATTTATTTTACAGGAAATAACGCGCTGTGACCCGCATTGACTGCTTCGAATTCTACCCCGGCGTGGAATTCCATCCCGGTGTGGAACCCATGTGTAGCACCATAAATATAGTGAGTATAGCATCAATACTGTTTTGGAACAGTCCAAAAAAAAAAAACATAAGTATGATGTCTTGTGCTACCGACAGCTCAGGCTTCCCAGTTCTTTTTTTTACGGCGAACAATCAATCAGTACAGCGTGTAGATAGTCGCTGCCGATCTTGAAACCAAAGCGGAGACAAGTGCTTGACGAGAATGATGCCACGGGGTGGAAACCGATGGGGCAAATATAGTAAGTAAATTGAATGGGAAAGATGTGACCTTCCAGGAATCCTCCATGCTTTTGCCAACTCTCTGCTAAGATGTTTTTAAGGTTCAGAAACCATGATTGTTTTTCAGGGGCATCAGAGCCATAGAATTTGTTTCTGAGATTCTGTGATGGGAACTTGGTTTTCTTCTGTGATGGGTACCTGGTTTTCGTCTGTGTTGCGGAATTGGGTTTCTGGTAGAGAGCCTGCGCCGGTGGAAGAAATTCCAGCAGAGAAGGATGCGGCATTGGTTGCATCCTCCTCTGAAAATCATGAAAAACCGCAGAAAGATGGTGTGGATGTGGGTGAGGGAAAGAATGAGAAGGGGAGGGAAATCAGTGTTTTGAGTATTTCAGAAGAGGAAAATAGAGCGGTTTCTGAGGATGATGAATCTAGCCGTTGTTCCAGCGTTAAGGCAGTGCAAGCTGCAGTAAAAGTGCAGAAGGTTTACAGGAGTTACAGGACCAGGCGTAACTTCGCTGACTGGGCAGTGGTGAACGAGGAGCTCTGGTTACGTATCGGCTTAACTTTCATGTTTTTTATTTGTATTAGAAGAATACGTGTGCTTTCCGTGTTCTTGAATCATGTTTTGGCTTGAGAATCATCAGGTTAGCTTTTTCGGTAGTACAGTGCTTTCACTGTGCAGCAATGATGTTCCAACTATATGCTTTCATGTGTCAATTTGTCTAACCTACTCTAGGGAGGCCTAAGGCTATATTTTATAAAGGTTTTTGAGACGCAATATGCCAGTGAAAAAAGTTTAACCTACTCTAGGGATGCCTAAGATTATATTTCTAAAGGTTTTTTCAGAGGGAATAACCCAGGAAAAAGAAAAAAAAAAAAACGCTTGTTATTGTGAAGAGTTCAACGTTACTGGAGTGATCGACGTTTTGTTCGAGGAATAGCTTCTTTGTTTCTGTTTCGATAGGTCTCATGTTTTAAAACTATCATATCCTTTAGAAGCATGCTGATGCTTTTTGATGATCCATAATATTTATCACTTTTGTAGGTTATCTGCTAGTCTGATTACCCTAACGTTTTTACATGAATGTAATAAAAACAGTTCAGTTCAGTTCATAATCATCTGTAACATAGTAGCTTTTAAATGCCTTTTTCTTAAATATTTGTTTTGTATTGTATAACAGAACCAATATGAAATTATTTTCAGTGTTTAGGCATTTTGAGGCTTTTAAACATTCTTATTTATCATCTGTTATGCCATTGGGAAGTTCTATATATCCAGTGCCTACTTGATTATGATGTCTGATAAGATTCCTGAAACCTCGTGTAGTAAACAGCTCAATTCTGTTACCTCTTTTCTCTAGGAAGTTTAAATCTTGGTTTGATAGTGTTCTTGTTTGTGATAGGATTTACCTCTTACACCATTTGAACGTGGCTTTATACTTTAGTACTAGCGCGTAGCTCGATGATGAGCATATTGCAAACTAGCATCTGAAGTGTTTCGTGTGTGCATTGCAAAAGGATTTAGAGAATACTTCACTGTTTCGTTCTAAAATGACAGAAATTTGCTACAGCACAAAATAAAATAATTCAACGTGGAAAAGTGACCACATATCAGAAAGAAGCAATGGCTTGAATAAACTTATCACATGGAATCTCACCAGCATAACAAAAATACAAAAACAAATGACACGTGTGAGGATGCTAGGATTACAACCCTCTTGTGGTCCACAGATGCTAGAGCTCAAAATTCATTCTATAAAATAAATGATCTGATGAAGTTGGGAGGAATGCCATTGTGCATTTGGAAAAAAGTACAGTATGCATCTTGAAAAATATTGAGAAATGCCATCTATTTAATTATTCTCGTTGTTGAAGATACTGACATGTTTGAAGTGCTCGTCCAACACCTTTATTTCCCTTGGTTCAAACGATCTTGGATATTCACAATCAGAACACATTTTGTTAGGGCATGTTCTTACTGAAGTTATGGAGTTTCTTATTTCTATCAATTTTTATAAAATATGATTACTATACTTCCTTTTATGTTTCATGTTATTTTGCAATTTACTTTTATGATTATGTACTGAAAGTTAGATGCACACAGGTGGCAAGCTATAGAGTATGCAACACTCACAAAAAATACAGAGGGTTATTTTAAAAATTCCAAATTAGATACTGCTGAGTCACGTTGGTCAAGAGGAAAGATAAAGGCTGCAAAAGTAAAATAAGAATTCCTTCCCTTTTCATCCTTATTAGAATCATTAAATACTTCAGTTCAGTATGTACCCTACCAAATGTTCTTATAGATAGTATTGAATGAAATATTGGCTTTTTTCTAGCCAGGTTGGGAAAGGATTATCAAGGAGTGAGAAAGCGAAATTACTAGCTTTCCAGCATTGGCTTGAGGCGGTGAGTTGTACACCGTTTTTACATTTTTAGTAGTAATCAAGGATACTATGATAGTATAATCTGACTTGAATGCATAATGTTTGCTGTAGATTGACCCGCAGCATCGATATGGACATAATTTACATTTTTATTATGACGAATGGTACAAGCAACAGACAGATGAACCATTCTTCTACTGGTATTAATGATTATTTCATTTACTAGAATCTTAATGATTATTTCATTTACTAGAATCTCAAGCCTATTATAAAATTACATTGCCATTCTTATTTGGATTTTTCCAGCATAATTAATTATCAATGAAAATTCTAGAAATTGAGCATACATATAATCCTATATACAAAGTTTGAATGATGCATGTAAAGAATGATAACAGGCTTGATGTTGGTGGGGGGAAGAATGTCAATCTTGATGAATGCCCAAGGGAAAAACTAAGAAAGCAACGGATAAAATATCTGAGTCCTGTAAGGAATTTATATATAACTTTCTTCTAGTCTGAGCTTTTATAGATACTATTGGTTGATCAATAAATAGGTGGCATCTCGCAATATTGCAGGGAGAATTCCTTATTTGCTTCTAAATCTAATTGAGATGAACACACTCCATCGATTTTCTTAATTTCCCTGAACATAATCTCTTATGTTGGTTGTCACAGAAGGAAAGAGACCGTTATGAAGTTGTTATAAAAGATGGCTTATTGGTTTATAATCAAGATATGCAACCGCTGAATACACCTGAAGGGTCAAAGTGGATATTTGTGATGAGCACTTCTGAGCAACTCTATGTTGGGCAGGTATTAGAGGACATATGTTGTTTCAGACTGTCTGATGGGTTAATAGGATTCTGGTTTGTGTTCTATTCTATGGTGTCACATAATGTACATATTATCTGTGATATTTATTACCTTATATAGATAAAAATAGTTTGCATGTTAATTTATTAACTGTTCATGATTTCAGAAGAAACGAGGGACATTTCAACATTCTAGCTTCTTAGCTGGTGCAGCTATTTCAGCAGCTGGAAGATTGATAGTTGACAATGGAAAGTTAAAGGTAGAGCGTAACTTTTGATATTTAATCTCTTTAACATAAACTTTAATTCATTTTTAATAGTTTAGTTCAGCTTTTCAAAAGGATGAATGAGGATGTGATCTACTTATCTACTATTTTCTGGATTTGCTGTCACTTGCAATATTTGAAAGTAATCTTTGAAAAATGTAATATCCCCTAATAATCACTAAACTAACTACAACCTCTTGTACCCCTTGCTTTTCCTACCCTCCTATTCGCACTACCTTTTCCCTAAAACTAGTCATTTTTATTATAAGCAGTTGTATTTCTTAAAATTTTTCCCCTTTTTCGTTCTCTCAGTTTTCTTTTTTCCTACAACTAGTTGTTTTTATTGCAGTTATATTTTAAATTTTTTTATTTGTTTCATTTCTTCTTTTTTCCCATCCAACTAGCCTTTTTTTCCCCTACCCCATCACATTTCAACTAGCTGTTAACTCTAATGCTATTTATTCTCTCTAATGTTTGAGACCTTTTTTTCCCCTACCCCATCACATTTCAACTAGCTGTTAACTCTAATGCTATTTATTCTCTCTAATGTTTCAGAAATTAATTGTAACTGATGATGAATCTAGTATGATTCAAAACATCTCGCAAAGAAAAAATATGCAAGCTATGGATAATACAATCCTTGAAAATGATCATTATTTTTTTTATACTGTAATTTGCAATTGTTTCTGGAGTAACTCAAACCAAATAATGAAACTTGTATATGCTTAGTAGAATACGTGGTAGTACGTATTAACACTGTCAGCTTTTGCACTGTAAATTGACATTTTATTGTGGATATATTTGAGGATTGTTACAGACTCCTCATGGTGGTTATTTTCGAACAAAGCATCATTTTTATTTATAAAAAAATTTTAGTTGCGTTGGAAGGGCTCAGAAGTCTCTTTGTTTCCTGTTATCATCTTTCTCCTTTGTGATTTCATCAGTGAGTTTTCTAACATGCTTTGGCAATTTAGAAACGTGCTGGGATAACCTTAGAAACGAACCTCAAGCATTAACATTACTGATTTGCAATCATGATGATCATGATCATATCTCCTTAGAATCTCTGGAGCATTTGAATGAACATAAGATAAGTAGTTGAAAAATGTTAACATTAACTATTTTTGTTTGGAGAGAGTAGATTGCAGTATCTATGCTTGGAACATGCCTCCAAGCTAGCATCGGAGTGCTGGTACCCGGCTTTGAACCCAGTATCTCAAGGTGCAAATCAGGTGTGCCTACCAACTGAGCTACAGCTTATGCGCATGTTAACATTAACTATTATCTCCAAAGGATACAAATATTATTAGATTATGGTTATGCATTTCGGAAACCTAACAGCTCATGTTTTTGAGCATTGTTAAATAGAGATGATTTTTTTTTCCACTTTCATAAACATATGTTTGACCAATGGAAACTATTGGTTGCATGGCTAGTTCACAAATCAGGTCTTCTATTTTTGGTAGGGCATTAATTGTTCGCAGCACACAGGTTTAACCCAGAATCCTGTTGGGGATCGTTAATCTAGTGTGCAAGTGTTTGGTGTTTAGTGATGATTTGAAATCTATGACTGGTATCCTTTAAGTTCATGTTTTGATGATCAAATTTAAATTTTTTAAAAAAGAAATTTCATAGTTTGGAATAAATAAAAACCTTATTTAATATTTTGGTAATTTTTTTTCTGGCAAAAAAGCATTTGCATCATTTTCAAATTTATTTATGGAACTAACTTTAATCACATTTTTTAGTGCTTTGGTTACTCTTGTAATAATTTTCTCCTAAGTGAGTTTCCAACCAACTCTTTTAACACCAAAGTATTCTGGACTTATTCTACAATGAACCCTGTGGTCAATTCACAGCGATACATCCCACCATAGTGAGATAACTAAGTTGGAAATGATTTGAAGATATTGACTATTTTATTAAACATAAACAGGGTATATGAATTGGTGAATGGATGATGCATTTCTTTCTACTTCTTAACGAAGGGCTTTCTCCATTGAATTTCTTACGGTTGCTTTCCACTTTCTAAATTTGGTATGTTAAAGATTGCTAATTTATTTATTATGTCTTTTGATTGATGCAGAGCATTTCACGATATAGCGGGCATTACCTTCCAACAGATGAGAACCTTGAGAGCTTCATTGCTTTTCTTGAAAAGAATGGTGTTGACATGACAAATGTTGAGGTCTGCATAGGATATAAGAATGAACTAAAGTTTTAGTTATGCTTTTGCTTTTGTGTGCCCTCGATTTTAGAACATTGAGGATTATTGGCTTTAACTGTTTTCCCAATTTCTTATTTAATCTTTATATGAATATTTGAGACTTGACTAAAATTGATGCTAATTGCTTTCAGCTTAAAAAGGGTGATGATGAACTATCCTACTACGGTAAAGAGGAAGGTGGAGAGAAACCTATAGTCCATCAACAAGAGCCAGTTGAGGAATTCATTTCGAAAAGGAATTTTGCCAATGCCGAGGATCTACACGTTGAGAAGGAAAGTCTCTCAACAGAACTTTTTGATAGTGACAAAGATATTAATGGTATGAATTCGTCCATCTGCTCTGATTCAACTGATGCAAATGGTGTTAGCAACACAACTCAGAATGAACCATTGAACTATTGCAAGAGTTTCAATGGTAAGGATGATGGGAAAGTAGTGGAGGAAAAGAACATATCTAAAGACAATGGAAAAGTGTACTACAAGAAAAGTCTTTCTAGCAAGGACCTTGAAAATCAGCTTCCACAGCTTCCATGTGAAGAGTGGATTGAGAGGCTTCATTCTGCTGAACCTTTGAAATCTGGTCAGTTTGGCAAGCTTCTCTCTTGCAAATGGGCATCAGGAACAGGTCTCAGAATTGGGTGTGTTGCAGTTTATCCTCCAGAAATAAGAAGTGAAGCTTTGAAACAAGTACTGTCCCCACGGTCAAATTCTCCAAGGACTATTGCTAAGACTATTTCTACTTGATGATACTTGGCCATAGAAAATACCATGTATTGGGATCTGGATTAGATTAATCAAGTATCACTGGCAATCCTCACCATTTTTGTAACTCCAATAATCCGAGTCTGGGTAGCAAATGGTAAAGCAAAGCATATTTCAGGTTAAACTACTGCTACGTATGTGATACTTATGATAGGAAATTTTACATTGCATAGATGATGTAATAGCGTTTAAAGAATTTGAAGCTGGACAAAAAATTCTAGATGGCTTTTTTTTTCCCGTTTATAGTGTGTTTGTTATTATTATATTCTCGGTTCTCAGAATTCAGGGGTTAAACCACCATATTGGGTGGTTAAGAAGATTTTAAGACATGCTTATCTAAGCATGTTTGTTCATTTCTATACATACGTATCATTTCATTTCTTCATTTCTATACATATGTATCATTGCGTTTCTGGCGTAGTTAACTTCATCATCTCATCTTATCTCAACTCTTCCACTTTTTGTTTCTTTTTATAAAATAAAGAAATTATTTAAAGCTAATTTATTACATATTTTGGTTTTGGATTTTCTACTAAGAAGATTTAGCTCTTTATAAGGGTTATTTTGTTAGGACAAGGGTAGTATGATGTTAATGATTCTCTACAAAGACTTGCATATAGATGTTTAGAACTTAGAACATATGGATTGTTTTATTCTTCATCTTGGTTTCATCGTTTTGTTCCTTGTCTTGAACTTATGAACTTTTCTTTGTTGCATGGTTTATGTGATTAGATGAAGGTTTGATTTCTAGTTTCATGATCCTTTAGAGAATGACTTAATATTCTCCTATTGATATCATCATAAAAATTAAAATTTAATCCATTGTGTTGGTTCTAGGGGTTTAATAGGATAATTATGATATATGATAAATATAAAGATATAGGATTTAAAAAGTAAATTTAATATAAAAAAGATACTCATTATTGTTATTGTTATCTTAATTTTGTCTCAACAAAATGAGCAACTACCTGAGTTCTTTTTTGCATTTCACCTCAATGAAAAGTTAGATATTTGTTTATTTGCAATTTTTTCAAATCATTTTCATATTAGGAATTAATGTTCTCAAAATGAGAGTGGATGAGAGTAATGAGCCCATAATTGGGATAATAAAAAACTTATACAAATGACGATTATAGCATACAAAGTAGTGGTACATATATTAGCCCAAAATTGTGATATAGATAAATAGCGTGGCGTGGTGATGAACATAGTGAGAAAGATTGAAACACATATACATCATGATAACATTAAACAATGTACTTAGACATCAATGGTTCTAGAGAGATGATTATAGAGATTAAAATAACATGTGAATCAGAAGATAGAGGTAGGAATCTTAAAATATAACATATGTAACAATAATGGAGATTAAGATAAACCATTGTAGATAGACTGTTATGGTCTATAAGCCACACTGAGAAAGTGTGTTTAATGTTTGTGTGTAAAAATGTATTGTAAATTCTTTTTAATACACCCTAACCAAGGGACACATCTTATTGTCATACCTCTTGTTAACCAATCATTAATAAATTGATTAGTCTTTTTATACAAACCATAATGGTTATACATCCAGATATTTTTAACATGCATTGAGATTGATATTAACATTCAAATCTTTAACACCAAAATCAATTTTTATATATCTTTTTTGGTCTTTGATGAATCATGTTTTGATTGCCTCTTGATATTGGAGCCCAAGATGCGATGTTGAATATCCGATATTGTCGGCTTATAAATATAGCACTTAGGCTCATAATTATGACAATTTTTGATATAGGTTTTTTCATTAGTTTTTGTCATAGATAAAGAAACTCTTGTAATTTGTTTTCTCTAAAGTTAGAATATTTTCTGAGTGCTTGCAGCAGGAGTCTGAGTGTGTACAAATCTTTGTTCGAACATTGATGTACTTAAGCATAGTAGTGTGATGGGAATAAAAAGGAACCCTTTTGATCATCCTTGCAGCATTGAGAAAAGATTAATGTTTTCTTAATGCATTTAATATTTATGCACTTTATTTTCATGTACTTCACTTTAATGCACTTTAATTAAGCAATTGATTTCTAGTTGTTAATGAACACAAGCATGACCACCTTGAGCATATGTGTAGCACTTGGTAACCTAGAAATGCTTAATGTTTGGTAGCCCAGTAGCACTATATGTGTTTAGGATGTGTCTGAAAAGTGGGAATAGGTACTTGTGTTAGGCTAGCTAGGCAGTAGATAAATTAGATCTTAAATTACTCTACCTTTCATTCTTGCTATAGGTGATTAAACTTATAAAATACAAAATGATAAAAATCACATACCTCAGTTGCACTTAACCATATACTTGTACTTCACAAGTGGAACTGAGAAGACAACGAGCATTCTCAATGCCCATTTCACTTTTTAGAGAATTAGTGCATTGGAGAACTATAGGTCCATGAAATTTGATTGGATTGTGCGTGAACACCTTTGTGATTCATATGGTTGAATGTAGGAATACCTCATTACTCATCATTGGCATCATTGCTAAGGACCTTTTGGTTGTTTCGTGCACTATCTAGGATTTAGTGAAAAACTATTCAAATAGATGGAATGAACCTTAGAGTCACATCACATCTTAAGATTACTATAATAATTTTAAGCACACTGCATTTTTATTTTTCTAACATAAAATGTTTTCTTCTTAATGAGTGGTGAGGTACCCCTACACTCAACCATACAAATACGAGCGTTCATGCACGATCTGGTCAAACTCCGTGGATAGGCTAGTTGTGGTATTTAGATAGTTACTTGTTGATCGCAGTCCACTATCTTTCCACTTGGACTAGTATATGCTTTGTCACATATGGTTTAGTCCAGAGTGAGGTGTATGATGTGGTTTCTAACCTAGTGCTACTCCTAAAGGCAATGGAAAATAACTTTAATTAAACTACGAGGAAAAGGGAGAGAGAATCTAAGTTAGCCTAAGTGCAATGAGCATCTGTTCCTTAATCATTTGTACACATCTTGGACCTCATGCATGACTACTACTGGGATTACCAAGCGTATATTACTTGAGTGCTCCTAGATATGCTACTGGGATACCAAGTAGTCACACTTAAATGCTTGTGATTAAGTCGTACTCATTCCACAGTTAACAACAAGAATAGTAAATGATGGTAAAGAAATATTAACTAAGAAAGCAATAAATAACAATAACAATTAAATAATTAAACTAAGTGAATGCTGCAATGATGAAGTAATCTCAATCTTTATTGTCGATCATGTGCATGTCCAAGTACGCCACACTTGAATAAAAGTTCCGCACAATTATAAGCATCACACTGCGGGCATGCACTTGGGAAAATAGTCTAACTCCTATATAAACAAACTGCAAGGGCTTTGCTACAACTACCAAAAAGATGCCTAAGTGCGGTGGGTGTGCACTTATTTATAGCTAGAAACAGACATTGTGTTAACAAGGCTGTGTAAATGCATGGATGGATGCATCGACGAGGCTGCATATACGAGGCCTAGTAACCACGATTTATCATACCCCCACGACTAAATAACAACTCATCCTTGAGTCAAAGAAAGTGAGGAACAAGCTCAATTGATTACACAGTGGATAGGTATGGGATTATTAACTGACTAGAAATTTATTCATGTCATAGTGGATATGAAAAATTTGGACACGGACACAAAATTACAAAATTGTGTTGGAACTCATGTGGTTCCAAGTGATGGTGGCTCCTCCATGGGTTGCTTTCCTTTGTCTTATGCTCCAAGCTTCTAAGATTGATATCATTGAAGGAGCACTTGACATTTCTCCGCTTCTATCCAAGGATTATGAGCCATCCATGATGATGTTCCAATGTTTGATGAAGTTGGCATTTCCCATGGGCACAGTAGCTGCAAGAATACTTGATTGGCCTGGACATGCCATGCTGCAGATAGCTGTCGTTCTTTTTCATAGGCTTGGGCACTGATCTCTTCACCTTTTTCTTGGCTAGATTATGTAGTGATAGGGTCCTTGATGGATGCTAAATGATTGTGCCTCCTGCTCTACATGTTCTACATGAGGTCCTTGGTCTCTGCCTTCCCCTGGGTGTTCAGTTACACCTTGAGAAGGTCCTCTTTGTTGTCCTCTTTTAGGGGTCATCTATAATCACAAAAAGATCTATTGTTAGTAAGTTTATCAAAAGAAGTTCAATTATTTCATACCTTACTCATTACCTTTAATAAATGTTGAATTCTTTGCTTAGTGTGATTTTAGAGTTAGGAAATTTTTTTCAAGAAAGTTGCGCTCAAGTTTAATGTCAAGCCTAGTTTGTTTATGTGACACATCAAAGGACACATAATGATTTTGAGGAACATTTGATAAAATGATGACAAAGTGATGAGTGGCGAGGTACCCCTACACTCAACCATACGAATACGAGCGTGTACGCGCGATCCGGTCGAACTCCGCAGACTAAATGCCTTAACGCCACAAGAAACACTTGGGGTTAATTGTTCGTTGTCTTCCCAGGCTTGCTTGTATGTGTCACGGTGTATGGTTAAGCAAGT
>MNCI01031909.1:129430-148264 GCA_015680685.1 Gnetum montanum
CCAACCTATAATGCCCTTGCATAACCACACCTTAAAATGTCCATAGGCACTAGAAGGGTTAAATGTAATCTACACCGATGAAACAAAGCACACATATGTAAATACCACCGTGATGAGGTATGAATTCAATGCTACACAAGACACAGGTCACAAATACATGAATAGCGAGATGAGGTGAATTGTAGAAGGGATTGCAGAGATTGGGACATGAGGTAATTAACCTAGGGCACAATGAATCCTGAGTGTAGGACGTGATTAATGTGTCGTTAGCTTGTTGCTCCAAAATCAAGACCAAGTCCATTCCTTCAATCAGTGACATCGCATTGTTTCATCCAATGATGGACAACCATAAGAGTATCATGATAGCAAGGCATATGATCACTTGGCATTTCATCCAAGGGAGGAGTGATTTTGCTTTGTGGCACTCTTCTTTTTCTTTCTCTTGTGGTTTTTTTTGAAGTAGTGCTTAATCTAGAGAAGCTTCGTACCTTCAGCCATGGATACATGTCTTTCTAGTGGGACCCCCTAGAATAGCATTGAGTTTCCTTGATTGAGTGCCTTTTGATTACTCTTACTCCCATTTTCATTAGATCTACAAGGATCTTAGTATAACCAAGCTACATGATAACTCCTACAGATGTCAGTAAGGAGAATCCACAAGTCCCCTTAATGTCAAACCCTAGCCATTCCCTCTTGTTCCATCCTTGTTTGCTCTGGGTATAATGAGTACAAAATTACTTTAAGTTTTAATGATGTCAAGAATATCATTGTACCTAGAGTAGAACCTCTTATTAATAAAATGATTGGATGGATGTGATGAGCTCATTGTCCAAATAAGTAGTCACTTGAGACTTGATAGCATAGAACAACACCTCAACCAATGAGTCACATGAGTGTTTTATTTGTAGATAAGATTACTCATAAAAAGACAAAAAGATAAAACAATAAATTAAAAGGTGAAAAACTAGAAAAGAAAAAAAGAGAGTTGAAAAATTAAAGAAATGGAAAAACATTTATTAATTTTGTGCTGTTAGAATGGAGGATACCCCCCATAGCTAAATGGTTGAGCATGGCTAGAATTAATAAATAGAAGGTTAGGATTCTTACATGTTGGAAATATTGGGACCTGTCATAATTACCCCATTGGGGTTCACACACTTGATTAAAGTTGACATAGTGGGGCAAGTTATAAGATGTGGTTAATTTATAAAGAGTTGACCCACTATGGTACTTGTGACCATAAGATGGTATGCAAGGATCAACATGTCTCCCCATGTGGCTATATTCATTGGGCCTTATGGTTGTTGGAGTATTGAGTGGTGGCCTTGATAAGGTAAGATGAGGCATTGGGTTTGAAGAGGAAGATGCACCATAGTGTTGGATTTGTGCTGAGTTGGTGGATGCAATGGTTTCTGAATTGTGGTGTCCCTTTCAATGGTCATATCTAAAGAAGGGACACCTTCAACATTGTGAAGGACCTCCATTACTATTGATAGTAGCAGCACAAGTAACGTTCGTGGGTTGGTGCTATGGTGGAAAGCCTTCTGGCACAATTGGTGGTGATGTAGAAGAGGATGAAGTATGAGAATATTGAGATTGAGGAGAAGTGTAAGGCACATGAGGTGGTGATCTTGTTGGAGAGGACATGGATGGATAGTACTTGGGAGAATGATAATGATGAGGTGAGGTAGAGGATGTTGATCCCATTGGAGAAACAAGGTGTTGAACATAATAAGCATTTGACATTGGGACATACGAAGGGTATGGTCTAGTTAGCGGTGGCCTCCCCCACGACTAAGGTTTTTGCCACTGTGGTTGAACCCGATAGTTATGTACATAATCTGGATGTAACATTCCTCTCCAATCCTCATGTAAATGTGACAAAACTAGACATTGGCCTTTGGGGTGATCGTATAGACAAACGTCGCATTGATATGTGAAATTGGTAGTTGAGTTCTTATTCTTATTATCTTCTACCCTTTGTTTCGATTGTTGCGTGGTGTCCTATCCTGTTTCTCTATTTGGCATAGTTTTACCTCTACCGTTGTCAGCATACTCTTCATATTTTCCATGCACCCATTCCATCATCTTATTAATCTTTGCCTTGATTTCATCTAGTGATTGTTGCATTGGTAAAGGTAGAAATGGTTGCACTTCCTCAAAGTGAGTTGATTTCTCCTCTTTATAGTTATGGACCTTTGCTAATTCGAGATTTTGGTCCCATTGAGAGTTTTCAACATTCTCCCATTTAGCCATTTCTCCTTCTTCTTTTACTACCTACTTAATAAGCTCTTTAAGTTGATGGGTTTGTAGCTTGTATAGTTAACCTCATGCATACATCCCTAGGGTCTCCCTTGTTTCATTACGGAGCCCATCCATGATGTGATACATTAGCCTTTCCTCAGAGAATTCATGGCCTGGGCAATTATTTAACAATGAATAGTATCTTTCTAAGGCCATTTCCAAGGGTTCATGTTGTGCTTGTTTCCACTCTTGGATTTGTCTCCTCAAGGTTGAAACTCTTGCATAAGTTTGATATCTTTAATTGAAGAGTTCTACCATTGTCAGCCAACGTTGAATTGATTTTGGTTTTAAAGACCTATAACATACTTTTGCTTGGCCAACGAGTGTCATAGGAAAGAGCTTAAGTCTTTGCCATCCATTATCAATATTGTTCCATACATAGGCATCATAGAAGACTTGTAAATGATGTTACAGATCTAAATCATAGCCTCCTGAAAACTTGGGAAAGTTGGTTAAGTCAAGCTTGGGTAGACGACTTTCCTTGCAATGCCTGCGGGATATTCAAACAACCTCTTGTATAGGTGTTAGGCTCTTAGTGGCTAGTAGGGGTTCATCGTTACTAAGTAGGTTGTGAATTTGTGAGTTGGGATGATGTTTTCACTGTTCATGTTGGCATTCTTGATTTTCTTTGTGAGCTCGATTTTTAGTTCTACGTCGATCCCTTGAAAGATAGTCATTCGTGTCACAATCTAATGTTTAAGGAGTAGAGGAAGAGAAGGAACTGTAAAACTCATTATGACTTTTGTAAGTCTTCAAATCATCAACAAGTAAGTTCTTGTTAGTTATTGAGAAGGTCCTAGGCCTTTTGGGCCCCCTTGTTCTATGGGATGTCCCATCCTCACTAGAGGTGTTTAGGTTGGATGACAAAAGTTCTTAAGTATCGTTGGGGTATCCCTAAACATATGAAACTCCTGCATAAGATTCAGTACTTCAAACTTCATCGTCATCATAAATTTTGTTGGTTCTCCAATGAATTTCCTCATTAGTGATTGTGCGATCATAGTCTTGTGAGAGAGACATTTTTGTGAATCGTGTGTGACTTAGTTGAAATTAATTTCTTTTCTAAAAGATATCTTGTGAATACTTTGTTATAGTGATCTTGTATGATATAACTAATCTAGATAACTAGCACCATCCCCGACAACGGTGCCAATGATGAGTGATGAGGTACCCCTACACTCAACCATACGAATACGAGCATTCACGCATGATTTGGTCGAACTCTATGGATAGGCTAGTTGTGGTATCTAGATAGTTACTTGTTGATCATAGTCCGTTGTCTTGCCACCTGAACTAGTATATACTTTCTCATGTATGGTTTAGTCCAGAGTGAGGTGTATGATGTGGTTCCTAACCTAGTGCTATTCCTAGAGGCAATGTAAAATAACTTCAATTAAGCTAGGAGGAAAAGGGAGAGAGAATCTAAGCTAGCCTAAGTGTGATGAGCATCCGTTTCTTAATCATTCATACATATCTTGGACCTCATGCATGGCTACTACTGGGATTACCAAGCATATTACTTGAGTGCTTCTAGATACGCTACTGGGATACCAAGTAGTCACACTTAAATGCTCGTGATTAAGTCGTACTCATTCCATAGTTAACAACAAGAATAGTAAATTATGGTAAAGAAATATTAACTAAGAAAGCAATAAATAAAAATAACAATTAAATAATTAAACTAAGTGAATGTTGCAATGATGAAGTAATCTCGATCTTTATTGCCAATCATGTGCATGTCCAAGTACGTCACACTTGAATAAAGGTTCCGTATAATTACAAGCATCACACTGCAGGCATTCACTTGGGAAAATAGTCTAACTTCTTTGAAAAAAAACTACAAGGGATTCACTACAACTACCAAAAAGATGCCTAAGTGCAGTAGGTGCACACTTATTTATAGCTAGAAATAGACACTGCGTTAACGAGGCCACATAAACTCATGGATGGATGCATTGACGGGGCCACGTATACGGGGCCTAGTAACCATGATTTATCACTTCTCATAGTAGTGATTCTCCACTCAAGTCTAATGGAGTACATTTTCCAATGCCTCAATAATACCAAGTGGTATATGTTCATCTTGATGAGTATGTACCAAATTTCATCTTCATCCTACACTAGGATGAATAGCTGCAATGGCATGACATGGAGGGCAACATTGTGTTGCTACCTGATCGATCCATTTTTGTAATGCTCCAATAAATTCTTATTTGATGGGGTCTCCAAGGACTTCATGTTGAGTACATGATGTAGGGTAGTGATGCTAGATATTATTGTCCCACTGAGGCACAATGTCTTAGGAATCACCAATTAGAACAATGTTATGCATTTGTGAAGGGAAAAGGATTTAATGATCCCCCATTCTTGGTGTATGAAAAAGATGGTGGAGAGCCCTTCTTTGGGGGGTTTCCCATTTAGTAAAATTCCTCTCTTTGAATTTGGTGAGGGAGGTCAAAATTAGAACTTGCAGTCCACGATTCACAATCCTGGTTCTGTAAGAATGGATCCAATGACAAAGAAGGATCCAAAGAGGTAAGTCAAGGTAGGGATGCAAACAAGAAACAGGATCATGATCATGATCATGATCACCAAAGAGGTGGTAGAAAGCATCGTGATGGTGCTAGTCCTCCTTCCTTTTTGCCTTCATCATCATCCTCTTCTTCGTCTAGCTTTGATCACAACCACAAGGGGCATGATTGTGATGAAGGTGACTGATGGGATCAAAATGATCAAAGAGTGTATTGGGCAAGGAAAGACCAAGGGCACAAGCATTAAAGAGAGACGTGATGCCATGAACAAAGAGGTAGTAGAGGGCATCATAGACACCAAGATCAAGGTCTTGATGAGCCTTTGCTTGCTACTCAAAGTATGCTAAACATTGCAGAGGTAGTACAAATTCCAATAAGACATGTAAAGGATAGTTAGATTAGGAGGCTAGATATGAACAATATCCTATGTTTGAAGGGGAATATTACTTAGAGCCATAGAACCATATTCAAGCTTTTCAAGATGCATGTGCCTTGCAAAATATAGAGAATGAGTGGAAAAAAATTAAGTTGTTCCTAAGGACATTCATTAAAGAAGTGGAAAACTAGTATCGGTCCTTAGAATTGGAATCTATGAGATGATGGAGTACAATGCTTAAATTATTCAATGATAAATATCAAACATACTCCAGAGTGTCCAACTTAAGAAGGTAGATCCAAGGATGGAAATAAGAAACACATGAATCCTTGGATGCCGCCATCGGCTGATACTATTCCTTAATGCACAAATGTCTTGGCCATGATTATTCTCAACTGGATCAACTTCACCACATTGTAGATGGGCTTCAATTTGAAACAAGGAGAAACCTTCATGTCTATGCTCAAGGGTGACTGATGAGTAGCAAGGTACCCCTACACCCAACCATATGAATATGAGTGTTCACGCATGATGCGGTCAAACTCTGAGGATTAAGTGCTTATGCACCTACATAGAACAAGGATGAGTTATGTAGTCATTGTCTTCCAAAGCTTGTAAGGCACAACTGTATGGTTAAGTAAACTTGAGGTGTATGAGTTTTTATGTTTTTCTTTTATATTTTCTATCCTAGTCTCCTAAGTGTGTGCAATGAAAAGATTTAATTAACTAGTGGGTTTTGTAACTCTAATGTGAATAAAATCCTAACACTAGCATTTGTTCCCACTCTCCCAACATATCCTGAACCAGTGTAACACTACTGGGATTACCAAATGTTAATTGTTAATAGGTTACCAAGTGTTCCACGTATGCTTGAAGTGGCCATGTTGAGTGTGTGAATTCATTGGTAATTGATAATTAATAATTTTGTGAAATAAGATTAATTAACTATTGAAAACATTAAATAACGGTAGATAACATGAAATGCAATAATTAAGCTATTCTAAATGTTGCAAGGTTTATCACAAAGTTCATTTTTATTTTTGGACATAAGGTGTGCTTAGGTACATAATGCTCGAATATAGATCTATTCACTCTATGATCCCTACTACGGGCACTCAGAAATAATTCTAACTCAGGAAGGGAAAAACTATAATATTTTGACTAAGGGACTAAAAAACTAATGCCCAAGACCAAGTGCCCCTATCTTCTATTTATAGCCAACGAGACAAGTTCCGACATCATGTTTGCAATATTGGTTGACCCATTCGATATCACATACATGATATTGAGGGTCTGATATCAAGGTGCTTACTTAGTGACATATCATACCCCCACGACTGAATGAAAGCTCATCCTTGAGTTCATTACAAAATATTGGGAAGGTATGGAATGATAGACTCAAAGTGCCTGGTGAATGGATCGATAAACATATTATAGCATTGGTGTTCATAACTATTATGGTGAACACTCTACATAATTGACATCCAGTCCCTCATTTGACAGCTTGAAGAGAGAGAGAGAAAAGAAAATGAGGTGCATTACTGCCAATGTTAAAAAGGTGTACACCATTGTTCGTCCATGGCCACATGACTAAGCGTGTTCCTTGTGTCAATGCATAGTGCCAGTCCATCCTAAGTGCCCCCTCCTATCCTAGTCCATTGTTCATGTGATCGCCACCTGCATGCACAACACAATCACAAATTAGCAAGGATAGATAAGATATAATGTAGTTGATACCTTGCCTCGATATGAAACACATTGGCTAGGTTGTGGGTATGCCAGATACTAGGTTAGAGGTTTGTAAGTGATAACTACCCAAGGTGTAGGGGTGATATAAGTAATGGAAATGGAAAAATTTGTGATAGGCCTCCACGACTAAGAGCGAACCTTTGGTAGTGATAGGATGGAAAATGAAAGAAAAAGGAAGGTAAGAGGAATAACAATGGGGAAGCCAATGAATAGAAAATGGATGTCATGGGTGGGTGGAAATGAGAAATAGTTGATTGCAAAAAATGTTTAAGGAAAAAGAACTTAACAATTGCACCAAAAAGGAATGCTAGTGGGTCCTCCCCAAAGTAGGCTCATGCCCTTTATGCCTTGACAAAACCACAAACCAAAGAGTCTGTAGGCTTTAGGAATGACATATGGAGGTAATAGTTAAGAATTCACACATAAGAATTTACCAAAGAATAATAATGCGCCAACCAAGATATAGGCTAATCATAAAATTGGCAATGAAGCAGAATACAAGAAGAAATATCGAAAGAGAAGAGAGAATGGAATGGAATCCTGAAATCAAGGTTGTGTAAAGTCCCTTGTGTATTATGTGGTTAAGGTGACTTAATAAAATTCAACGCAAATATAGATTAAAACTAACCAAATCTAGTGACCTCGCATCAACACACTTGACCAACCCATCCTCCTAAAGCAACAAGAATGCTTCCATAGAGCAACCACCATTTCAAAAAGAGAAGAATAGAGAAGTAGGAAGTGAGAAAGGGCTTTAGTTAGAGGAAACCTTTAGGCATGGGTAACATGTCTTTCCAATGCCATAACTAGTGCTTGTAGCCCATATCCCTTTATTATGTTTAAAGGGTGTGCTTTGAATTCCCAGCAGGTTTTTTTTTTGGAGTGGAAACCACACCATGCAAAGACTTATTTGAGTCATTCAACTTTCTGATATTAGTCAATAGTGGAATAGCAAAAAGCCTATGAAAAACATCCAAGTTCTCAAGAGAATAGCCAAAACAAATGCATTGAATCCCCTTGAAGTCACACCCTTTTAAATCCATTTGAATCTTTATTCGGTTTGAAGAATACCAAGCTACAAATTTATTAATAGGTTTGAGTAGAAAAAGGGACAACACATTTCCAAAAAAAAGGGAGACCATAGAGTTGAATGGATGAATGGATGACATGGATGCATTACTTGTTTTATCCAAAGAAACCATATCTTAGTATTGGCATTAAAATTCAAAGGTAAAAACCAAACATTAGCAAGCAACACTATTATAGTACAATCCACCATCATGAGCACTTATTATATGACGAATGAGAATAAATCAAACAAAATGTAATAGAGAAAGAAATAGTAAAAATGTTAACAATGGTGTAAAAAAAAAACAAGTAAATATGAAAAATGTGTAAAACAAAAAAAAAAAAGACAAAAGAGATTGAGGACTTAGAATAATTAACATTGGTGACCATCTCCCCCATGATTGATTTGGAAGGAGGAGGTCTGGAATAATGAGCAGAGCTATCCATCAATAGAGGTAGTGTTAGTACTAGGCATTTTGGGTGTATGGAAAGGTTTTGTTTGTTGGATGTTGACCAATAATTTTTTATCTAGGCTTCCAGGTTTATAGATCATCATGGCCTTTGAAGAAAAATTTTCATGAATGATATAAGGTCCTTCCCACAGCATTTGAAATTTAGTTCATTGTGGCATATGTGCTGGATTCCAATAAAGAACCCTATCTCCTTGTTGGTATTTGACTTTCCTAATTCTTAGGTCATGATGTTACTTGTTGAAGGCCCTGTGCAATTTTTTGGATGATAAGGTGGCTAATCGGTTTTCATCTTGCAAGTAAAGGTTCATTAACCATTCTTTCTATGCTAGATTAAGGTCAATGTTAAGGTCACATGATGTAGATAGTGTACGGAGCTCAGCTTGGGCAGGAAGTGTTGGAAGTTTACTGTACACTAACTCATAGGGAGAGTAGCCTATAGGGAGTTTCCATGTGAAGGGTTAGGCCCAAAGAGCATCATTTAGTTTGGTGCTTCATTCTCACCTATATTTGCTAATGGTTTGTGTTAAGATTTTTTTGATTTCCCATTTGGTGACTTTGGCTTGGCCATTCGCTTAAGGATGATATGGTGTAGTTAGTTTATGCTCAACTCCTAAGCATTGCATCAACTTCCGAAAAGTTGCACATGTAAAATGTGTACCATTATTAGAAATAAGTGCATGAGGTACGTCAAACCTATTGATGATTTGTTGTTAAACAAATCATGTAGCGGTAGATGATGTACAGTCAGCAATGGAGGTTACTTCTACCCATTTTGTGAAATAGTCAATAGCAACAACAATGTATGCTTTTCCATTGGAGATTGGTGTAATAGACCCCATAAAATCAATACCCCATATATCGAAGGGTTCTAAGGGTTGAATCCATTATTGTGGACCCTCCATTCTAGTAGTAATTCCCCCATTGTGTTGGCAGCGCTTACAAGATTGGACAAAATGATGGGCATCCTTAAATAATGTAGGCCAATAATATCTTGCAAGTAAGATTTTAATGGTTGTTCATCTCCCAACATAATGACCCCCACAAGGGCCCTCATGAGCATCTTGGAGAACTCGCAATTGATCTACATCAAGAACATACCTTTGAACCATGCCGTCAGAACACACCTTGTAAATGTGTCCATTGATTTCCATGAAATGCTTGACTCGGTGGAGAAATTGTTATTTCTTTCTAACGTCTAGCCCTTATGGTGTTTCTTGTATGAGAAGATAAGTAAGAATGCTACTGTACCAATTTGTATCTATGGGTGATTGATTGTTTATTACACCTACAAAGAGGAGTTCATCAGGGAAGTGAGTAGAAATTGGGTATTCATCCTCTTTGTTGTCCCATCGCAACTGGGATAAATGATCAGCAAAAACATTCTCAGTGCCTTTACGATCGACCATCATAAGATCAAACTCTTGCAAGCTCATGAGCCATCGTATGATGCGAGGGCTCACCATTGGTTTATTCATAAGGAGCCAAATTGCACTATGATCCATGTGTACAAATACCTTATAGCCTAATACATAGTGCCTAAATTTTTCTAGTGCAAACACCACAACCATTAACTCTTTTTTTGTTGTGGTTTAGTTGAGTTGTGTACTAGAAATACTTCAACTTGCATAGTGAATGTAATAGGGACGTTTTTGGTCATCTAACTATGTACATATGGCTCCTAACGGAAAATTGGACACATCAATCATTATATGGAACAGTTTGGACTAGTTAGGGGCTTGTAGAATGGGTGTTTCTACAAGCTTTTGCTTCAAGGTTTGGAAAGCTAGCTCACATTCCTTGGTGCATTCAAAGGATATGTCCTTTTTCGTTAATTCCACCAACGATTTTGCAATCTTCAAAAATTTCTTGATGAAACATCTATAATAGCTAGTATGTCCAAGGAATGATCAGACATCTTTTATAGTTTCAGGTTGATGAGTGATTTCTTGAATGACTTTAATTTTTTCAAGATCTACCTCCATCCCTGTTTGTGAAATTTTATGCCCTAATACAATGCCATCTTGGAACATTAAGTGGCTTTTCTGCCAATTGAGCCTTAGGTTGGTTTCAACACATCATTTCAATACTTGCTCTAATTGGTCCAATTATTGTTCAAAGTTCACTCCCTAGGTGAAGAAATCATCCATAAAAGCTTCCACACCATTCCCTATTTGCTGCTGAAATATACTGAGAACTAGACATTGAAACATTGCACAAGCCAAACCACATTTGCCTATATGCAAATGTTCCCCAAGGACTTGTGAATGTAGTTTTGGCTTGGTCTTCTAGTGCTATTTGGATTTGATTTTTTCCACTGTAACCATCTAGAAAACTATAGTAACAATTCCCTACAGTGGTATCTAAGACTTGGTTAATGAATGACAATGGAAAATGATTTTTAAATGTTGCCATGTTCAATAGCCTAAAGTCTATACACATCCTCCATTTACCACCTTTTTTGGACACAATAACTAATGGAATGACCCATTCACTATTAGCAATGGGGTAGATGAACTCAACCTTTAGAAGTTGTTCAATTTCTTCCTTAACTACTTGCTTAAGCTTTGGGTTCAGTCATCTTTATGGTTGTCGTTGAGGCTTCATAGAGGGGTTAGTGTAAATTCTATGTTGACATATCCTAGGATCTATTCCAGTTAATTCGGGATACGACCAAGAAAAGGCTTTTGACCATTTGTTTACCATATTTAGTAGTCTTTCTTTTTATTGAGGAGCGAGCTTAGCATTAATGATTACCAATTTTCCATTCTTGAGAAATGCATACTCTATATTGGTGGGAAACTATTTTAATTCAAGGGGCTCTTGCTTAAACTATTTAGGGATTTTCAACTTCCCCAGTTGATATCTTTGGTGTTAGTACTTGGAAGTTGGTGACAGACTTACTCTAATGCATATATGCTATCGATATAGGCACAGGTCAAGCTCTCAATTGGTTTCATGCATAAAGTTGAACTGCTCTCTAGGTTAGTTTTCAGCCACTGGGTGCCTTCCTATCTTGTGGCTATTGCATACAGACATCTTTGTATATCAATTACTTGTGCATACTAGTTGCATGCAGGCAATGTTAAGCATTGTACAAACTAGGACTTCTACACGCAGTTGCACCCTGTGTCATTGTATGCGATGCATGGAACTTTCTTCTTCTCGATCTTTCCAAACATGTTTTCTTTTGATATCTCTAGGGAAAGATCATGTATTTCTAGGTGTGCATTAATCATACTTAGCCATGCTCTTCCCATTATGATTGGGAAGTTCCCCTTATAGTTGTTGACTTGGATCACTAGGAAATCGGATGAATACGACCACCTACAAACAGTCGTGACAATGTCCTCCAATAGTCCCAATGGAACAGTGATGAAGTGGTTAGCCAATTCTAAACGGATGTTACTCTTCTTTAGTAGAGGCAAGTTCTAGGCTTTATACATTTCCTAGAAGATTAAATTAACACCAAAACCTAAATCCAAAAGAGCTTTGCAAGGCTCATTTCCAGTGATTTGCAAATAAAGAAGAGGACTTTTAGGATTAGAGAATTTTCTAAGAAGATGACCAGCTTTAATCCAATCAGTAATGGCATGGGTTAATATAATAGTGTGCGTTGAGTATGGTTTTTAGTTCGAAGAAAGCTCCAAAGGTTCAAATGATGATAAGGCATTTGGATAATTAGCCTCTTGTAGTTGTAAGGATTTGGTTGGGCTGTTGGTTCTAAAAAAAGGTCTCTTCTTTGATCGTTTGTTCGAACCAATAGTAGGTTGAAGAGTGATAGCCGTTATAGTCTTATGTTGCTGTGGCTCGACACAAAGCTTGCCTTGCATAGTTGGAGTAGGTGGTAATGGAGCTCAGGGTGGACAAGATGTAGATAGATGAGAAGGATAGTATGTATGTGGAGCATCACCTCGAGAAGAATAATTTCTATAGTACTCAGGGGTCTAGTAGTGAATTTGAAGAGCAACATGACTAGGAGAGTCACATGGAGAGATCGACTACTGAACGTAATACATGTATGGGTCAGGTTGATGGTAAGGGAACTCTTGACATAGTGGTGGCATTCCCCATGATTGTGGGTGTTTCCACTATTGATACTGTTCATTTGGTTGTGGTGGATCTCCACTTAGATAATATGTCAAGGGTTGGTGAAACTGCCTTGGATTACCTTGAGGATAAGGTAACCTTCTAGGTGTTTGTCGTTTGGTTAATCATGGGTTTAGTGCATACACCCTAGACTCTTGTAGATGTGACACCACTAGGTAGCATCCCTTAGGATGATCATATTGGCAAATCTCACATCCACCATCATTATCAATGTTCAAATCCATAACCTCTTCAATGATGGTAACCTTGCCGTTACCCTTATTATATGCATACTTGGCTTCTTTCTTTTTTTTTTCTCTCTCAATCACTACTTTGTTCTCTAGACTCCTCTACTACTTTTAGGATAGTTTGAAATTTGTCATCTAGGGAGTTCCACATTTGATCCACCTTTGCTAATACTTTTGATGCAAATTTTTGAATGGGAAAAGTCTTTCTATTCACCATCTCTTCAAGTGGTGACTCTTCTTCATCTTTGCAAAATCTAATTTCCTTTTTTCAAAGGGAAGGATATTTGTTGTACTCCTCTGCACTTTCTCTTTTCCTCAACTTGCTTTCCTCCTTGACAACTTGCTCCAATAATCTTTGTATTTGATGGGCTCTGAGCTTGGATAGCCTTCCTTGGGCATAAGTCCCAAGGGTTCTTCATGTTTCATACCTAAGCCCATTTATGAGATGGCATAGTTGTTCCTTCTATGAGTAATCATGGCCAAGACAACGATGCAACAATGAATAATATCGGCCCATGGTAGCATCTAAGGACTCATGTCCTCCTTGTTTCCATCCTTGGATTTGCTTACGCAGGTTAGACACTTGGGAGTACATTTAATATTTATCGTTGAATAGCTCCAACATGGTACTCCATCGATGAATGGATTCCATCGATGGTACTTGATCAGTGTCTGTGAAAACAACTTTAGCTTTTGACACTTGTTTTCTATATTCTACAAGGCACATGCATCATGGAATGCTTGCAAATGGTTTTTAAGATCAACATTATATCCCCCTTCAAATTGTGAGATGTTATTCATATCTAGTCCTTTGATCCTACTTTCTTTCTAGTGCCTTGTTAGGATCCTAACAGCCTCTATTATATCTAACATACTTTAGGTGGTGAGTACGGTTTCATCATGATCATGCTATCTATGGTGCCTATGATGCTCCTTACTCTCCCTTTTTTCATGATGTGTCTCTTTGGAATGCCCTCATCCCCTTTCTTGATTGTTTTGTCTATGATTTTTATTTTGCTTACCCTTTTCCTCATGGTCTTGCCCTTTGCGATTGCATTCAGATCTCGAAGGATAGGGGAAGAAGATGATGAAGGTGAAGAGGAAGGAGGAATAGCATCATGACAATGCCTGTCAACTTCTCTTTGGTGGTTGTGACCTTGGTTACGGTTACAATCGGAATGTCCATCATTGTCCTGTGTTCGTGTTTCTTTTCTGGACCCTTTGTGTCCATTGGTATTAGAACTTGGGTTATGAATAGTTGAGTGAAGATTCTGATACTCAACTCCTTGACCGAAGTCAATGAGAGGAACATCATTTTGTGGAAAACCTTCTGAGACAGGTTCACCATCATCATTTTTACTTAGGACATATGGGACATCCTGAGACCACTTCCCCTTCATGGATTCGTAATGTTTCTTCTATTGTAGATCCCTCTAATGTTGTGCCTTTATGGGTTGATAATCTCTCGAATCTTGTTCATGCACAATGTAATATGATTGTAAGTGTTGCATATCAATTTGTGTGAGAGCACGAAGAAGCATGCTTGGGATTGAGCAATTAGGAGGTAACACTATGTTACCTTCTAAATCATGCCATTGTAGCTGTTCATCCTAGTGGAGGATAAAGGTAAAGTCTAGTACATACTCATCAAGATGAGCGTATACCATGTGAAGTTGTTGGGGCATTGGCGGATCATCATGTGCACCCTACCTTTGATTGGTCATGGTGTCAGAGCTGGTCAGTGAAACACTCTCATAAGAAAAAGAAGACATGATTGATTATTCAGTGTGTGATACCCTTTTCTGGTGATTGTAGGATAGTTAACTCTAAGGGTTTGTTCCAACAATAGAAGGATTTCCTAAGTTTTGATCAGCGCACAAACAACAAAATGCTCGGTAACAGTGCCAATGATGAGTGGCAAGGTATCCCTACATCCAACTATATGAATATGCATGTTCATGCATGATTTGGTTAAATTTTAAGGATTAAGTGCTTATGCACCTACATAGAACATGGATGAGTTATGCAATCATTGTCTTCCAAAGCTTACTTGTAAGGCACAACTGTATGATTAAGTAAACTTGAGGTGTATGATTTTTATGTTTTTCTTTTATTTTTTTTATCCTGGTCTCGTAAGTGTGTGCAATGAAAATATTTAATTAACTAGTAGGTTTTGTAACTCTAATGTGAATAAAATCCTAACACCAGCATTCGTTCCCACTCTCCCAACATATCTTGAACCAGTGTAACACTACTAGGATTACCAAATGTTAATTGTTACTAGGTTACCAAGTGTTCCACATATGCTTGAAGTGGTCGTGTTGAGTGTGCTAATTCATTGGTAATTGATAATTAATAATTTTTTGAAATAACATTAATTAACTATTGAAAACATCAAATAATAGTAGATAACATGAAATGCAATAATTAAGCTATTCTGAATGTTGCAAGGTTTACCACAAAGTTCATTTTTATTTTTGGACATAAGGTGTGCTTAGGTACATAATGCTCGAATATAGATCTATTCACTCTATGACCCCAAGTACGGACACTCAGAAATAATTCTAACTTTGGAAGGGAAAAATTGAAGAGTTTGGCTAAGGGACTAAAAAACTAATGCCCAAGACCAAGCGCCCCTATCTCCTATTTATAGCCAATGAGATAGGTTCTAACATCACGTGTTCGATATTGGTTGGCCCATCTGATATCACGTATCCAATATCGAGGGTTTGATATCAAGGCGCTTACTTGGTAACTCATCAATGACTATTAGAATTAAGTGTCCATTAGATCCAAAGATTGATTGAGTAGGTAGCTAAAGAGGAAGGTGAATTGAGAAAATGAGAAAATACAGAAGAGTATAATTGTGATCCTTCCATTCACAAGAGGGAGGTTCGATTTTGTGATAGTGAGGAAGAATCAACACTTGATGAGGTGATGAATAGGAAAACCTTGTTGCTTCAAAAATTTCAATTTGAAATTATAGCCAAGGTTGATTAGTTATGGAATTCCATGGATAGTAGATTCCAAGCTATCCTAAAAATTGTTGAAGAGTCCAAGAAACAAGGTAGTGATTGTGAGCATAGGAGGTGTAGGAAAATTGAATGTGCCATTTAAAGAGGTAAGAGCAAGATTTTTGCAATAGAAGAAGTTGTGGGAAGTGAATTAGATGATGATGGTGGATGTGAAATTTGTTAGTATGAACATCCTAAGGGATGTTCATACTAATAGATGTCTTGCCCCAATGTACACCTACAGGAGTCTGGGGTGTACACTTTGAATCCATGACTTGCACAAAGGCAAACACTCAGAAGATTGCCTTATCCTCAAGGTAATTCTAGGTAGTTCTACTAGTAACAACAGTATTATCCAAGTGGAACTCCTTTGCAACCATATGAGCAATATCAATAGTGGGAGCAACCATAGTCATGGGCAAGCACCACTAAGGTAACAATACCCTTACTGACAACTTGATCTATATGGGTATTATATTCAACAACCCTTATCTCCACATGACTCCTCGAGTCATGTTTCTACTTTCCAATCTCACTACCAAGCTTTTGATTATTATCGACCTCATTCTTCACATACAAGAAGGGATACCACCTCTTATTCTTATCCTTATCCTGTTCCTACACATTTTCCTCCATCCTCTGCACAGCTACCACCTACTAAACCTATGCAGGGTGAACTACTAAGTCAACCACAATAACACACTGCCCCTAGGGTTGTTAATTTACAACTGGTTCATCAAAAGAGTGGTTCAGATACTCGATCAAAGAAAAGACCTTTCTTACCATGTAGTTTGGCTAAGCCCTCAAAGACACCTATGGTTGACAATCCTGTTCCTCCATCTCTCTTTGTATCAAATTCCCTCAAGTCCCCTTCAAATCAAATACCACCCATGATCCATACTGTGATGCTTACTCATGCTATATCTGATTGGACCCATGCTAGAAACCTTCCCAAGAAATTAGCCAATCTTTGAAGTCCTTTGATTTATTTGCAGATTGTTGGGAACAAACCATGTAAGGCTCTTCTTAACTTAGTTTTTGGTGTTAATCTAATTTCTTATGAGATGTATATTACATGGAACCTGCCTCCTATCAAGAAGAGAAATATTAGATTAGAATTGGTAGACTAGTCCATCATTGTTCCATTGAAATTGGTAGAAGACATTGTGACCACTGTTTGTGGGTGGGCTTATCCTATTGATTTCCTAGTGATTAAGGTGAAGAACTAGAAAGGAGACTTTCTAATCATCATGAGAAGGGTATGGCTAAGCTCCATTGATGCAGGAATGAACATCAGAGATCTTTTCTTGGAAATATCCAAAGAAAATGCATTCAGAAGGTGTGAGAAGAAGTGAGTTCCATGCATTATGTACAACAATACAGGGTGCAATTATGTGCAGAAACTCTAGGTAGTGAAATGAGCATCTAGCTCTACATGTAAGCAATGTGCACTAGAAGTAGAAATTCAAAGGTTCCTATACGCAGTAGCCACAAAACAGGAGGGCACCTAGTGGGTGATCGTTGATTCTGAAAGCTTCACACTTTGCATAAAACCAACTGAGAGCCTGACATGCACATATGTTGCAAGCATGGATGAACTTGAGTAAGTTCATCACCAACTCTTTGATGATGCAAATGATGATACCTATTGGAGAGAGTTGGAAATTTTAGAAAATTTCAAGCAAGAGCCCCTTGAACTAAAAAATCTATCGCCTGGAATGGAATATGTGTTCTTAGAAAATGGGAAGCTATTCATAATCAATGCAAATGTTGCTCTAGAATAAAAAAAGATGCTATTGAATGTGGGTCAAAAATGCGCAGTAGCCTTTGCTTGGTCATATCTTGAACTAACAATAATTGATCCTAGGATATGCCAACATCACATCTACACTAATTTGGCCATGAAGCCAAAGAGATAGCTACAAAGGCAATTGAATCCCAAACTGAAGTAGATCATCAAGGAAGAAATCGAACAACTTCTGAAGGTTGAGTTTATTTATTCCATTGCAAATAACAAGTGGGTTAGTCCACTCATTATTGTGTTAAAAAAAGATGAAAAATGGTTGGTGATGGGAGTGGTTACTCTAATTATTAGGGTAGTTACTCTAGTAGTTACTCTAATAGTTACTCTAATTACTTGAGTGGTTACTCTAGCGGTTATTGTAGTAGTTATTCTAATTATTAGAGTGGTTACTCTAGTGATTACTTTAGCAGTTATTCTAATTATTAGAGTGGTTACCCTAGCATTTGCTTTAGTAGTTGATGAGACGTGGATTACATAAGTCGCGATATTGCGTCCTTCCCTGCGATATCGCGTACGCGATATCGCGGTTCGTCGCCAAATCTAGAAATAAGAGGCGGCACTCCCCTCATTCACAATAATAGGCGTAAAGTAGCGAAGCTCTGGCGGATTGATCACCCTAGAGATAGAATATTTTCCATGTGCCGGCAGTAGGAGTCCCCCAAGTGAACGGTTCTTTATTCAAGCAGCTTTGTACTTGAACGCAAGTTGTGTACGGCAATAAAGATGAGCTTTGTGGATAAACCTTGCAGTGCATGGATAGGTTTAATTAATGTTATTTACTACTTTCCTAGTAATGTGGCATGAGTACGACTTGGTTACGAGCATTGACGAACGTGTATGGCTAGCCAAGAAATCAGCTACTCATCGTGATAGTTTCTCTCACCCTTTCCTCCTAGAACATGGGACAAGTACAACTTGATTATGAGCATCTACGGATGTGTACGGCTAGTCAAGGAATTAGCTGCTTGTCACACTTAGGTTAGTTAAGTGCCTCAGTACGACCGCTTCGAGCACGTGCGTTACGTGTGGTAATCCTAGTAACGATTAGCGTTTGGTAGCCACAGTTGCACAATTCAGGGTGTGTACAGCAAGTGGGAATGGATGTTGACGCTAGGACTTAGTGCTGTAGTTAGAGTTAGTTTTAGTTTCTCAACCCTTCACCGTTTAGCATAGGAGATAAA
>MNCI01031911.1:0-52468 GCA_015680685.1 Gnetum montanum
CAATGCAATCTTTTACCAATCATGGTTGACTCACAGTTAACTCTTGCTTTTTTGTTTTTTTACACCACAACTCATGCTCAGGTTGTGATGAGGTTGCATCCTTTTATTTTTACTCTTTGGCCTCCACAACAATCCACAATTTAGTCCTAGTCAAGTCATACTCAAGAAGAAATTCCATTCTATAGCTCATGGCCCTCTTGCAGTCATCTTGTTGTCATAATTACAACCTTCTATAGCTCATACCCAACTCACAATCAGGTTATGCTCCTCCTTTTAGTCTTTCTATAATTTGAAACCTACAACATTTGACAAGTTGGAACCTCCATACATCTACTAAGCTTTTGAAAAAAAATTAGCATAAAAAGTCTTACCAAACCTATATATATATGTTCCCAATCATACTCCATATATTGACATGTTTATTTCTTCATGTCATTTTTCAATTTTCATTTTCCATGAGTTTCAAGACTAAAAAAAGATGCTTCTCTATCTTTCTCTTAATTCGTTCACAATCTCTCACATATCTCATAGTTTTTTCTCTCAATTTCATTCACAATTTCATATTTTCCCAATTCCTCATAGGTTCACATACATCTTTCNATGATTTTTATCTTCATTTCATATATCTTTTATCAAAGCATCATTGGATAAGTTGAATTCTTATCATTTCATATTTTAGACTCATCAAAGCTTTAGGTTTTCAAATATTTCAAGATTCAAAGTTGCATTTATTTATTACATCTATACTTTCAAGTTGATTAGCTCATAATTTCTTAAATCTACATTGAATTTCAAGCCTATCAAATGTCAAGAAAAATGGAGAAGGAATTATCAAGTTTTTTTATTTCAAAAATAAAAATTTCTACAAATCAATTCATATCACCAATAGTGACTTATCAAAATATAGAAAAAGCTATAACAATTCAATCAACATGTAGCAATATATTGAAATTTTAAAAAGTGGGAATGGATATCAATTCATATTACTTAAGCAATCTCTAGTGATTATCAATTCCCACTATTATTACAATATGTTTGTAGGTTTTTCTTGAGGTGCCCAATTTCTCATATCATTGCAAAAATCTCCAACAATATCATATCGATCATCATTGCTTTGGATAACTCCAAATGGTAACACTATATTTGAAACAAGTCTCAAGCTTATACATGTACGCTAATACAAGTCACATGATGGAATATGTAGCTCATCAAAGCTTATTTTTGAAATCTTAGAACAAGATCTTATAGAGTTATTTTTCTTGTAGTTGTGATATCAATTTTTTACTAAGCATGGATTTACATAATAAAACACTCTCTATAATTATTAATGATCAAGCCATTGTATGCTTAAATGCATATACCTCAGGAACCACATGAAATGTAACATGTATATATTATTGGTTATTATGAAGTTGAGTCTTTACTATTTACATGCATAAACAATCAAATAAGTAGTCAAGTTAGCTATTAATGGTAAATCCTACATTATAATAGGTATAAGTTGGGCCTCCAACCTTGGCTCCCACCATGGCTATACAGTTTAGTGTACAATGTGCTTTAATGAATTAATGCCCCTATCACATGCATAGCTCACATAAGTTAAGTTTGTACTTCATGAATCTTAAGACAAAGTCCATATTGAACTCATATCTTTTCATTCCATTTATAGAGGTTTCAAATGAGTTGAGTTTCATTGACTTATACATTGTACTATTGCTATAGAACATTGTGTAGCCACAAAATTTAAAAATTTTAATGAAATCAAGGTAGAAATGGTTTCAACCATGAAAAGTTATGGTAACCATATAGAGCAAATTCATATCCATGAGAAATGATAATGTGTACAATAGCTATCCATAGCAACTTATGTCATGGTTGAGGATGCATGAACTTTCCATGTGTGGGGGCATAAGCTACTTTGATAGTTACAACTTGTTTTTGACACTAGAGACAGGGTTGGAACATATATGGTTTTCAATAGTTATGATCAACCATGGTCATTTTAGGGTTGGGGTTGTGGGGAGTGATCAAGGGATGTCAAACTTAAAAAAATGAATAATAAGATTAGTAAAAAATTTGTAAGTACATCAAATCAATAAAGAGAATCTCAAGAAAAAGCCTAATGGTTTTGGGGATATCTTTTCAAGTTTTCATCCTTGCAACCAATCCTAAAATCCCTTCCCTTTAGAGTAGGAAAAGGAATAGGTTTTGTCCTTGTTCAAAAGCATAATCATAGGTTTTCACTTCTTACTAAAGGACTTCTTGTTCAGAGAAGGAGAAAACTCTTTCTAAAGATAAAAGAACACATTAATTAAAAATAATGAACAAATAGCAATAGAAGCTAAAAGTTTTCCATCTTTAAGCCTTTACAATTAAAAATAAATTGATACCATAAAAAATAAAATAACTTTTTAGCTTTAGTAGGAACTTTTTAACTTGAAATTATAGCTAAAAAGAAACATCTTTGAGAATTTAACATTTAACTCCTAAAGAGATATCATAGTTATACTCTTGCTGCTAAAAAATAATTGCATATCGAAGCCTCCAAATATATTATAGAACAAGCATTCAAAGAAACTTCTAAATAAAAAGAAAGGAAGTAGACAAAGAAGATTTATCACAAGCAATGATTTCATTGATGTTGGGTTACAAGTTACAAAGTTTGGATTTCCATTTCCAAGCATATTGTGCAATAAGATACTTAAGAAAAACATGAGAAAAAATTATTTACATCACAAAGAGGATATTGGGAAGAAACAATTTTCATATGTTTAAGATGAGTACTGATAGGAAGACTTTGATGGATAAGACATCATAAAAAATATGATTTTTTAAAAAGGTATAAGCTCTTCAAATATATTTCATTTTACTCATCTAAAAGTGTGGTGATAATTGCATATTCCATCCTTCCAAAAAAATATCTAGAAAAGCCTTATGCAAACTATTGTCAACTTTAAATAAATTCTCAAGTTTAGAAATTATTTCTTAAATTTTTTTCTTTTTATATTCAAATCATTGAGGCTAGAAACATCCTTTCATGTAATTAATATATTATGCATATGTAGATGGAAATTTTAGTGATAACTAAATTGCTCCAAGTACTACACAATCTAGATGAATTAGTAGCCCAAGCTCCATTAAAAGGAAGCTACCTTGAGCTGATTTGCTTAAGAAAATCTTCTAAAATTATAATAATATTGTAATTTCAATAATTACTAAGCTCACACCATGTTTTTTAAATTTATTTAAGAAATGAAGATCTAGACATGGAAATGGCTTGAGGAAATAGAGGACAATGAAGAAAGTTATTAGAAGACTAACTATTATCATTTTTAGGTTTTTCTTACATACGTTTGTTTCTTAAAAGGAGCATCTAAACATCATCTTCATTAATGCACTTTGTAATCCATTTTGCTAGGAGAGAAATACCCTAATTATAACATTAATAAGATCCACTCTCTATCTTTCTTGCTACTAGTAAAAATATTCCAAGTAACTCTAGAAAACATTTTTCTAAGTTGCTTAGTAGACCAAAGAAATTGACATTTAATAGGATTAATTCTATCATAAAAAGATATAGAAGAGCCCAACAACTAGAGGAATAAGCATGAGTTGATTGAAGCATCTGCTTCATAACTATAATTTTTACCAATAAAGGTGAGCTTTTTTATTTTCATTTCTTAAGATTATTTTAATTTTATTAACTACATAATTCCACAACATAGTAAGATTGGCCTCAAAAGAAAAAGGTATTCCTAAAATTTTGAAGACAAATTATTTTTGCAAGATTTTCCAAGGCTTGAGAGTAACCCACTCATCAATATTACCATTACAGTAAATAATAGAGTTTTGTCAATTAATAGAAGAGCTAAATAACATGAAATACTCTTCCACTCTAGCTAATAGAACATTGATATGTTGTGGAGAATTCTTAAGCATAAAAAAATAATTATATGCAAAGTGCATGTTAAGTAATTGTATACCTTGATCATTAATTGAAATTTCATTAATGATATTCCTTTGCATATCATAATGCAAATTATGTGAAAGAAAGTCTACAAAAATAATTAAAAGAAAAAGATCAAGAGAACAACTTTGATGAACTCACTACTAAAGAGAAAAGAAGTACTCAATCCAAAATTTGTAGCAACTTAAAAATTAGTGTCATTGAGCAAGGTACAAATAAGATGAAATATTCACCAAATCCTAATTTCTAGACAAGAAATAATGAGATTCTATTTAGTTTTATCATAAGATTTAGCATAATCTAACTTAATAAATGCATTGTTCTAGTTAGTTTCAAAAACCCACTGCATTCTCTCCCAATCATGACCATTTGATTGAGTTACTCATACAAACATAGTATCATCACACTGATTATCATTGTTTGTCATGGCTTAACCATGGCCATTAGTAGTTACTTTGGTTACTTATGCTTTCCAAATGGCTTTCATTATAATAAAAGTTAAAAAGGTATCATTCTTTGCTATGGGTATCAAATTTTTAAGCCAAGTGATGGTCAAGAACAATGAATTTAACAACAAGAAAAACTATGAGTATTTGACCACTTATAATGTTAACTGAAACACCATCAATTTGGGGACCCTCATGATTCAACACAGTCTTGAAATTTGGGCAAGGAATTTTGCAAGCATGGTTTCATGTTGGACCGTGCAAACAACATGGTACCCCAGAAGTCCTAATGCCTACGAAGTTGCTTCTGAGCCTGCTTGCCACCCTCCACAGCACAGTCAAGGCAACACCCAGTTACGAGGCTAGTTTACATGAATGAAGCACTAAAAGTGGATTGTGTAGTTTGGCAAATTTTCTATCTTTCGGGTTGTCAAGCTTGCTACTATCTCTAGCTTGTCTAGCTTGACAAATGCCCTGATAGATGGTCCACCTAAGTGCCAAGCTAGGAGCTGTCAAAGGTGTTTAGGATGGACTAGATATTTTGGCAAGTTTTCTAATGGTGGGACTTGCTATGCTACACTACACTACATAGCGTAATAGGCCATGTGGTGACTGATCAAATGCAGAAGACACAGTTGGTAGATATTTGGTTCTCAAAGGTGTCTACATTGCTTCATCCTTGAAGTGTGATTAGCATAACACAAAAAAAATATGGTAAATGCCACAAAAGTTGATCCATTTTGGGTGCTATGCTGTGCTACACTACACAACGTAGCACAATGTAGTAGGACATGACAATATTTTCCAAAACTACCTTGACATGGGAAACAAAATTTCCCATGGTTCGACCATCAAAAATGCTTGTTCTACTACCACCCCAGGACGTGATCAACATCCCATGATAGAATGCTTACAAAGTGAGTCAAAATTCAAGCCAAACTAGGTGCTACATTGTGCTATGCTACATAGTGTAGCACAACATAATAAGGTTAGAATGTATGAAGGTCCTCTATCAAGTTATTCTAGCAAAAGAATTTCACTTGGCCATGATCTGAGCTCTAAGATTGCCTATCCCACTTTGCCCTCGGGTCCCAATCAAAGTCTCTTAACAAAACATTATAGATTAAGCTAGAATTTATATCACACTCGCTACTACATTGTGCTATGCTACACAACATAGCAGGAAGATTGAGGCTAAAAGTGTCCTAGGGATGAAACAAGGAAGTATTGGGCTCCTTCAACATGAAAAGTGTAATGGTTGTTTACTAAGATAGCTTACCTTGCCAGGCCTCATAAGGGTATTTTTAGTTTTCAGGAAAGATTTGTCTCAAAACTAGTTGCTATGTTGCACTACGCTATGTAGCGTAGCATGTGGGTATTCACACTACTCCACTACGCTGAGTAGCATAAGTAGTGTAACACATACAAAGAAGCATCAGGACATCTCCAACATCTCTATAACTCATTAGCAATGGTCATTTCTACCTCAGCATCTCCTTGGCGGTCAAGATCAGTAGTTTTCTTTGCTTGTTACATGCCTTGTCGAGCCCCAAAATTATCACTACGCTTGACCCTACTCGTAAGAGAGGGGAAGGCGTAGTCCTGAAGCATAGGCTCCACTTTGCATTTGATGTGAGAATTTTTTTGTAAAAACATGGTAGTCCCCTAGATTCTAGCACATGTAGTTCGAATGATATGGTCATGGCTTAGTAGGTTTCACTTCCAGCCTCGTTCCACTACAGCATAGCACATTAGTGTAACACTGTACCATAGCACCACATGTTAGTGTAGCACATCCATGATTCGTGCCATGTGGGACCCAAGACATGTGGTATCCAAACCATGTCTCTCTCCTACTCTTGGCCCTATAAATACCCCAACAAACAACATTTTTTAGGTTGGCTTTTCAGGTTGGCTTCTGGAGTTGGCTTTCTTGCGATTGGCTTCTAGAGATTGACTTTTGGCAATTGGTTTTTGGTGATGAATAGAAAATCCCAGTAATAGTACTTCCAAGATCTCTCTCTTCAACCTAGTGTAGTAGCTCTTGACCAAGCATTAGCTCAATGATTCCTATTGGCACCCCATTGGCAACAATCCAGGAGTTGTGACCATATCATTCCATTGTTAGCTATGCCTATTCAGTACTACACATTAGTTGCACACCTTCATCAACTAAACAAAGATCAAAACCCCTGATTTTGGAGCAGTGCATTCCCTCACCTAAGCTCTCATTCCATTTTTTTCTATTACATATATGATGCATCTTTGTGTACTTGTGCATGCTTATTTTCATAGTTACATACTTTGATGTGTTTCCATTATTTTGCATCCTATGTTTTCTTCCAATTCAACCTTAGTTTGTCAGTTTTTTAAATCACTATTTGCATCTAGTTATTGTACACCACATAAGTCCCTATCTGATTGATGAAACTGCTTAGGGAACCCCATTTCTATTTTCTCCAGCACAGCCCTCACATGGATCCATGGTTAGGCTATACGCCTGCTAACCTCTCAGTGTTCTAGCCACTAACATTTTCAAACATCATAGTTTTTGGCACTAGAAGGAGGGCCAATCTCTATGTCCTTTTTGTGTGCCATGGGTAATCCTGCACACTTCTTGTATCATGTCACAAGTAGCTAGCTAGCATAGACATGACACCCCTATGGTTGTCTATGCTCCATGTGGTGTAGATTAGTCACCATGATGGTTCCCCTAGAACCCTGTAGGATAAAAGACCTAAACTATTTACTATGACACATTGTTTGTCCACTGTGTTATGCTACCTATGTCCCATGTAGCGTAGTAACCCTATTAGAGTAGCGGTTCTTAGACTGTCTACTATGCTACATTGACTATCTACTGCACTACACTACCTGTGTCCTATGTAGCGCAGTGACCTTGTCAGTGTAGTAGTTCCTACATTGTCCACTTTCCTATGCTGTCCACTTTGTAACACTATGTACTTTGTTACATTGTCTACTATGTTATGCTATCTACTGCATTATGTTGTCCACATTGTAACGCTATCTCTACGTTATGCTGTCTACTGTGTTACGCTATCTACTACATTACGCTATCCACTTTGTAACACTATCTATTGCGTTATGCTATCTACTATGTTACGCTATCTACTGCGTTAAGCTATCTACTATGACATGCTATCTATGGCATTACACTATCTACTACAATACACTCTCCACTACATTATGCTATAGTTTCATGTGAAAAATTGTTGTTTTCAACTATTTCTCACATGTATCTCTTTCTTACACCTCTTTCATGTAGAAAAGGTGAATCCTATAACCACTTCAGTTCCCACCTCGAACTTGGAGGCATACTACTCTATCCAACATATGGCAAGTCCTAAGCAACCACCCAGCCCAGTGCTAGTATAGTGACAGTCCCTTAGGTTGCGATAGTAGTCACCAAAATGTCTATCCTAAGATAAAGAGCAATATAATTTTCTATGTGCAAAAACCCAAGAAAATCTACCATTAGACCATCAAGAATTTGAAGGAAAATGTAACTTTGAGTTCATCCATTAGAACGGGAGGGAGTTCATCCCTACTCTTGATGCCACTATCCCATTGACTAAAATGTATCAATGGGTGTTAAAACAACTTGTGAAATTAAGTAGGTCAAGAGAATGGGACACAACATCCCACTATGATGAACCATATCAAGATGGGCAAGAGAAGTTAGAATCCCACTCTGAAGGTGGTGGTCCGATCTACACCACAATTGTCCCTTTAATCTTTGTCTTTCGATCACACCAGCTCCTATCTTTTGCCTCCTTTGCTACTACCATGATGCTGCCACCATCCAAACTCTCTTCGGTGGTGGGCAATCATGCAATGTTTTGAGCATATCAGCATGTAGGTCCTTCAACTTCATTCCTAGTTATCCGTTCTTCCCAGTTTTTCCTGGTACTACACCCAACATCTGTGATGTCTACGTTGCCATATGTGCACATTGTGCCTATGTCAAAACTACACATGAGTTCTTATTCTTTCCCCTCATCTACACCCATCCCACCACCAATAGTAGGTCTAGCCTCAACTATGTGGTGGATGGCAATGACTTCTTTCCCTACTGCCCAAGTGTCTCAAATGTCACAATATGTACAAACCCAAGCGCATCAAGTTCCACATGTAGTGGAGCCAAACACAAGGTTGTGGGCTACCCCACCAACTGGGTAGGTAACTATCCCTATGATGGCACCAACGGTAGTCTCCTTGGTGGCACCACCAACTGGGATGTAGGCTGCTCAACCAACACCACTTGTAAGAGCTGTCCCAATGCCCCCCCCCCCGGGATTGGTCATTTCCCCAACAACACCACTGATGGTGGCTGCTCCGATAGCCCTGCAACCCCCTATGACATCCCCAGGTTTGGACCAAGCTTTCTAGCTCATCCAAACCCTCATTGATGAAATTAAATGGCTTAAAGATGCTAGTTTAGAAGTAGTCCAGGTCACAGACTTCTATCAGGATGAGCCAATTAGTCCAATTATTTCTATGCTAACATTGCCTCCTGGGGTACAACTGCCCTAGTTCACAAAATACAATGGAGAGGGTGACCTGAGTGCCCACCTAGTTATGTTCAGGTCTGAATCCTTGCTACTACAGCCATGGCATCATGCCATCATCTATGTATTTTCCATGTCCTTGAATGGTAAAGCCTTAGAATGGTACCATACGCTTCTCCATGCCTTAATATCAACATTGGAAGAAATGTTAAGCTAGTTTGTGACATGCTTTAAGTATAACCTAAAGCTGAAAGTCACTTTGGATCAACTTATGAGCATTAAACAAGAGCTACTAGAACCCATGCAAAAGTTCATACAATAATGGAGCACTACCCTAAATGAAATTTGTGAACCAATCGCCGAAGCCCATTTACTGGCTATTTTCAAAGGTGTGGTAAACGATTTCATTAAATCCAAGCTATACTACTTGGCCCTATGTTCCCTTAGCTAGGCGTTCACTCAAACCAAGAGTATCCAAGATGTGGATAAAGCTAGTAGGGATCCAACCTATGTAGCATATAAAAATGCACACACAAAGAAGGACAAGGAGAGAGGTAAAGCCACGACAACCACAGTGGCCACTGTAGCCCATGTAAACAAAAAGGATAAATAGATGGATAAAGCACATAAAACACATGCCACAACCAACATAGCACCTGACCCCAGCAATACTAGCCAACCTTCAACCTTAGCAACTACTGCCAAACTTCGGTGAGGCCAAATTTTGAGCACAAGGACCATTCAAAATATACTTCATTACCAATTAAGCCATCTGAGCTTCTAAAACAACTATTGGGAGCTGGGCACATTCAACATAAACAAATGTTAGAGGAGGCTCTTAAAAAACATCAAAGGTATTGTGAAGTCCTTCATGACCCCTTTGTGGTTATGCCTAATGACCCACCAGTACCTAGGAACTTTAGACTAGAGTGCTTCTACGATTATCATCAAGTTTGTGGGCATGAGACAAACTATTACTTGGCACTAAAAGATGACATCCAATGAATGATCAATCAAGGTAAGTTGATTTTAGATGAGAGTAGTCCTGTCTAACTTGAAAACCAATCGATGAATGTTTATAAAGACCTGTTGAATACCAACAATACGAGTTATGCTATTAACTCTATTGGCATGGATGATAACACGGATTCATAATATGATCCATTTGTGGTTTGTGTACAACCCCGTAACCCTGAAGCATCAACAAGAACTAGGTCACAAATCCAATTTGTCATTAAAGTCCCTCCTCAGACATTTTTCACATGTTTTGTACTCAAGACAACACAACCTACTACCACAACAACTCAAACACCTTTCATTATTGATGAGTGGTGAGGTACCCCTACACTCAACCATACGAATATGAGCGTTACACGCACGATCTGGTCTAACTCTACAGATGGACTAGTTGTGGCATCTAGACAGTTAGCCTTAGGTCATAGTTCGTTGTCTTCCCACCTAGACTAGTATTATCTTTGTCACATATGGTTTAGTCTAGAGTGAGGTGTATGATATGGTTCCTAATCTAATGCTACTCCTAAAGGCAATGGAAAGTAATATTTGCTAAGCTAAGAGAGGAAGGGTGAGAGAGTCTAACTAGCCGAAGTGCGATGAGCATCAATTACTTGATTATTCATACATATCTTGGACTTTGTGCATGACTGCTATTGGGATTACCAAGTGTATATCCTAGGTACACTACTAGGTTACCAAGTAGTCACACTTAAATGCTCATAATCAAGTCGTACACATTCCATGTTTAACATGAGTTTAAGGGTGAGAGAGATTAACTAGGAAAGTAGTAAATAAAAATTAATTAAATAATTAAGCTAAGTGAATGCTACAATGATGAAGTAATCTTGCTCTTTATTTTCGATCATGTGCATGTCCAAGTACATCACACTCGAATAAAGGTTTCATACAATTACAATCACCACACTGTAGGCATACATGGAGAGGAAAAGGAAGAGAAAGAAATTGAAACACTTAAATAAAAACTAAACTTTAAACTAACTTACTTAATACCTGACTCATCTATCTACCTCTTATTTATAGATGAGGAGATAGGCTATGATATCACGTATGCAATATCGCAGTTGGGCTGCAATATCACGTATGTGATATCGTGACCATGATATCGCGTATGCGATATCGCGATCATGATATCACGTACAGGATATTGTGGTCACCCCAAATGATGACTCATCATACCCCCATGACTGAATGAAAACTTGTCCTCGAGTTATAGTAATTACACAGTGGATAGGTATGGGATTATTAGATGGGAAAAATGGGATTATGCCACAGTGTAGAATGAAAAAAAAAATGAATACACAACACAAATAATGTTCTACATCTACAAAAATGGATGGAACTCATGTAGTTCCAAGTGGTGGTGGCTCCTCCATTGGTGCTTTCCCTTTGTCCTATGCTCCAGGTTTTGAGACTTGATGACATTGGAGTATGGTTTGGAGCTTCTCCTCTTCAGTCCATGGATCTTGTGCCATCCATGCTAATATTCCAATGTTTTATGGAGTCGGCATCTCCCATGGGTAGGGTAGTTGTGGAAACATTTGATTGGCCTTGACATACCAAGTAGCAAATACCCATCATCCCTCTTCATAGCCTCTGGGTTTATCTTTGTATTCCTTAAAATCTACAAGCCATCGAGCCAAATCTGCTACGACATCCTTTTGGCCTTAGTAGCTTGCCTTTACCACCTCAAGTTTAGAATTTGCAACTTCCAATTTTTCCAATAGCTTCTTATGCTCTACAAATTCTGCTTTGTATTTGATGTGGGTGGTTGCTACCTACTACTCAAGCTCCATCCTCGGGTGCCCTACTGTTAACATGGCAAGGTTGACATATCTTAGATTTGTCAACTCCATGTATTCTGTCAATCCTAAATCTGCAAGTCCCAACTCTTAACTTCCTCTTGGTGGGCAAAGGCATATGTGTCCAATATGGCCCACTAGTTAGTGTGTTGAGCACTGATAGCATTGATCTGGGCCTTGGCGATATGGATCTCCTTATTAAGGATCTGTTTGTACATCCCCACTTGATCTCGGAAGTGCTCCTTTAGCTTCTCATGTCGTTTAGCCTCATTTTTCCACGTGCTTATTTTAATGGCTATCTTTTAACGCATTGCACGTACCTCCTCCATTGAGAGGGTTCAATTCTCCCCAGCTAAATGATTTATGTCTTGGTTGATCCAGATGAATTATTATTACAACGAATGAAAGTGTTCCTTGAGAATGTTCTTCTGCTTCTCCACAGTGGTCAACCACAGGTTGTCGGTAGTAAGCTATTTATTTTCTTTGTGTAAGGCATTGAGTACTTTAAGATGTGCATGAGTTTGCATCTGTGCTATGGAGGCATCCCAAACAACCTTCTCTTTTTCATCAGACAACTTTTTATTCTCTACGATTAATTTGGTTAGTTGCTCAATTCTAAAATTATCCAGCTGGTCTATGGGAATAAATTACAGAGGGTCCCATTGTGCTACTTGTAGGATCATGAGCTGCTCTTGCAATCTCTACACTTCTACTTCCGCATGCTCAGCCCTCACTTTTGTTAAGACCAGCTTTCCCTTTGTGGAAATGAGGTCTAATTGAATTACCGTAACATCCTAAGGGATGTCAAACAGGGACATCATAAACTTTCGTATTTGTAGCAATCGATCAAGCACATCCTCATGTTTTGCAGGAGTCATTGAGGTTCCAGCAAAAGTTTGAGCATCCCGTGCTCCTGTGAGATCTGTTGGTAGCACGACAAGTACATTGAATGACTCTTTGATATGGTTTGTGAGCAGTTCTACCACTCCCATGGAATCTTGGTGTTGCATGACCACCATAGTGTCCCCTTCACTAGTTTCTAACTACACTTGAAAATATGTTGCATTTCTTGAGATCTGTTGTGACCAAATAGTTTCCTCTCCTCTTGTGTGAATAGACACTTCTCCTCTTCTGTGATCCATAGAAATTATGGGCTGAATGGCATCATCAATGATGTGGGAGAGATTTTCATCATCACGACTTCCCCAACTAACCATCTTAGTGATGGCCCTAAGATGGCTCATCGATGGTCTATAGTCTTGTAGTGATGGCTAATCCTAGCCTATGTTGGGCCCTACTTCCTGTTGTTGGTTGGGACCCATGCTTGGAGGTTGGCTGAGTCTTGCAAGTTGAGTTACAGTTGGTCCAACCATATGTTCTTCTTCTTGTTCTAGTCCCAACTCTTCACTAGTGCTTTTCCTTGGAGCTGTAGATTTTAGCAGTTTAGCACATGAAGCACTCTAGGCCTTTCGAAGGATGTCGTTGGTGTATCCTCTAATCCTAGCATGTTGTCATAGCTTCCTGATAAGATAAAGGAAAGGCAATGTCATCTTCCCTTCTTTCATTCCTCAAACCATCTCAGGATCTCTGTTAAATATAGATGGGGTAGGTTAGTGTTAACCTTTCCCATTAGCACTGCATATCCTCTAGCTGCATACATTGATATTCTTTTCAAGCCTTTTGTGGGAAAAAGGTGATATGTTCCAATTTTGAAGTAAATCCTCTCTTCCGTCGTCAACTCAACAAATTTTTTATCTTTGCCATAATCCCTTTCCAAACAATCCTATCGCACATCAAGGTCTGAGCGAGTGGATAACTGAGAAACTTTTGGCCCTATATTCAGAAGGTTTAACACTTCTAAAATGGCCTATGTGGAAAAATCGACTGACACACCATAGATGTTAATAGTAGTGCCTTGCTCCCTACTGTCCCAGAATTGGTACGTCTCTCCTAGGTACCAGTCACTGCTTTTAGAGAGGGTAGGCCATAAGCGAGATCTTTTGAGGTGATCCCTAACAACCTCAGGAGAAAACTTTGCAAAAGATTCGAAGTTCAATTCCATAATCACCACAAAAAATGTGAACTTTTCATGGATGGCCTAAACACAATCTTGGGACAACGTGAGATGTTGTCCATGTCTAGGTGCTATTGTAGCTCCTCCTTCTGCCTATCTGGATTGTATGATAGGAGGATTCTCTTGATGAATACTAAATGATTATTCCTCCTATTCTACATGTTGTCTGGTAGGATCTTGTCTTCCACCTCTCCGAGATCGTTTGCTTCCACCTTGAGTAGGACCTTCCTGTTGTCCATGTTTCGGGGCCATCTGCAATCACACAGGGCCAAGTGTTAGTAAGGTTGTTTATGAAGTTAAGTTATATCTTACTGCTTTCCTTAATTAATGATCTTATTTTATCTTCGTATGATATTACTCGAAAGATTGTAATAATGAGTCTGTTTTACTTAGGTGGTTTCTAATTTTTAATTTCTCAGTATACCTAGGGATTGAATGATTTTTGGGCACAATTATTCTCAGTGCTATAGCAAATTACCCTAGATGATGTTCTTTGGTCAATGATAAATTCAAAAAAATTTAAGCACTTTTCGGCCAATGTCCCTCCCCCATGACTAAGCTAAACACTCTAGGTTTAAGCAGGTTTAGATGGAATTAAAATCGAAGTACCAATGAGCTAGATAGAGGTTGAAAAGAAAAGGTGTCACACTAGCAACTTGTAGAGAAAAATTTGAAAAACTCCCTTGTGTGAATGGCAAGAAATGATGCTAAGTGTTGTGGGGTAGGGGGTTGCCTATTTATAGGGTTGGAGGGATGTTATATCGCATACGATACATCACGTACGATACATTGCATATGCGATATCGATGTTTAGGCCTGAGGGAGAAAATTGAATTTTTAAAGATTGTCTTGAAATCTATGTTGAATCTTAGGACATTAGGCTATTGTCAAGGGGTTCTTAGGTAATTAGATGGTTTGGAAGGCACGAATAATAATCTGTGGGTTTTATCAATGAATAATTTGGGTGGTAAGTTAGAGAAAAAGGTCATGTAATGGTACGTAGGAATGTTATTATTCAGAGGGATAGTGATAGGGAAAGAAAATCATTAAAAATATACTGAGGGTAAGAATTGGTGTGTGTGGGAGCTATGTGAAGAATATCACATCCTAATCATTCCCTCTTAGTCCATCCTTCTTCATTTTGGGTACAATGAACACAAAATTAATTTTAAGTCTTGAGAATGTAAAGAATATCACTATACCCTCGAACATAACCTCTTATTTGTAGAATGGATGAGTGGGTGTAATGGGCACACTATCCAAGTAATTGACCACTCGAGACTTGAAAACATAGAACACACCTCAACCAATGAGCCACATGAGTGTTTTATTCATAGATGATATTAATTACAAAAAGAACGTAAAAAGACAAGTAGACAAAAAGATAAAAAGATAAAATAAGAAATTGAAAAATGAAAAATTGAAAAATAAAAAGTCGTAAAATCAAAGAAAATGAAAAATATTTATTAACCCTGCTTGTTGTTTAGAGTGGGGGATATCCTCCATAACTAAATGGTTGAGCATGGCATGGATTAATAAATGAAATATGATGATCCTTGCATGTTGGAAATATTGGAAGTTGGCCATACTTACCCCATCAGGGTTCACAGACCTGATTATAGTAAGCATAGTGGGACAATTTATATGATGTAGTTCCCAGATAATGAGTTGACCCACCATGATATTTGGGACTGTTAGATGGTATGCAAGGATTGGAATGTTGTCTTCCATGATTGTGTTCATTGGGCCATATGGTTGTTGGAGTATTATTTAGTGATCCTGATGAAGTGACATGAGGCATTGGGTTCAAAGAATAAGGGTCAAAGATAGAAATCTCTAAAAACACATCACCCATCCACAATGAACACCCATGTTCAATAGATTAGCCACCCAAAAATGCCAACTTAGACCAAGAAACCACTTGGGCTGAATTTCCTTTCCAAACAGTAGACAATAACATAGAGGAATATCACCACAAAGCTTCTTGGGCATATGCCCAGCCTAGCCCACAATGGGTCAGAAAAAAATTAGGTAATTAGAGACTACCTCTAATTTACTTGTATGGATGCTTGGCCTTAATACTCTTGTTTCTTTAGTCTTGATTTTGCATTATGTTCACTATTTTCATTATGTCCATTGTTTGCATCATGACCATCGTTTGCATTAATTATCTCAACAATGGCCTGGAATGGCCTTAAACTATCGCCATGGCCCGCTAAGGCCTAAAACTAGAAACAAATCCTCAGAAATTACATTTTGATGCCCCAAAATGGCCTTAAAATATTGAATGGCCTAAAATGGCCCTAAACTAGCAAGGGCCCAAAATGTCCTTAAACTATTACAATGGCTTTAAATGGCCTTAAACTAGAAATGGCCTAAAATGGCCTTAAATTAGAACAAGGGGCCCACAAGGAGCCCAAGCACATTAATAAAATATTAACTAANTAAGGGGCCCACAAGGAGCCCAAGCACATTAATAAAATATTAACTAAAAGAAATGAAATAAGTGTTTCAATTTTTACTCTTCATTCAATTTGAGTCCATACAATAAAGGATACCCAAAAAATAAAATAGAAAAAAAAATGAAAATAAAATTTTTGTTGCCAAGCTACAAGTCTTTACTAGTATCTTCATCTCTTACTCCACTAGGTCTTGCACATTCATTTTGGTCCTACATAAAACAAAAAAAAATAATGAATCAAACTATGATAAGGCTCTCACAAAATAGATTGTGATACAATAGAGAGTGGCTAACCTGAGATAGGCCCACATCCATCTCCAGGGCTATCTTATCCATGCCAGCCGCTAAGCATCATAGAATCTTCCCCTTGCTTCAGTTGGCCCAATATTCTTTCCCTAGATCAACGCTTGCCAAAATCTTCCCCTTCTCCACAACTATCCAAGTGGGTGGCCCCAAAAAAAATGTGGTAGTAGTGATCTCCCCAGAAGGTAGGGTCATTCCCCTCTCAAGAGATTCACCCACCACCACCTATTGTGTAAATTTTTCATAGGCCTTGGTAGCACTGATTACATCAAGAAATAGCTTATGGGTATCCATCTCAATGGAAGCATTCCAATATTTTTGATGGTAGGTATCACATTCCACCTTATACAAGTGCTTATGATTTTTCTATGTCTGCCCCCATTCATAAACCTTGGTGTTGTAATCCTTCCAATCCTAGTTTTTATGGGCCAGTAGATCCATTTGTAGGCATTTCTTAATTATTTCATGGGTAGCCTCATTTTTACCCCATATGACCAACTAATATCTTGCATAATCAATCACAGTCATATGCCAACTACCATCGGAAGTGTCATGGGCCATCAAGAACTCATTCCTTGACCATAGATCTTCCAGTTCGACTTCTTGACTAGCTTTCTCCTTTTCCAGCTTCTAGACCCACTTCCAAAGGTCTTCGTTGACACGCCTACACTCTCATAGGGATCATGCTGAGTATAGCATACATTTACTCACCTCCTCATATACATTACGAGGCACCTTGGTTACCTCTAGGGGGAGTTTAGGTACAACATCAACTTCAACCACCTATCGTAGGTTCCACTTCAATTGAGAAGTTGTTATATCCAACATGAGAAAGCATCAATCATGAGGTGATGACAAGAATATAATGACATAGAGTGCAAATGTCATAGTACAAACACACCTATCTCTAGATCAATTTGCCTTAAATGGTCGATCATGTCATCAACTACCCCCTTCATAAAAGAAAATTTATCTAGGGTCTTGGTCCATGGTTGGAGGAAAAATGAAGAGGAAGAATTAGGGGCCTAAGTAGTAGTGTCCACTATGCAAAAAAGCATGTCAGCATGGTAAAGAAGAGGAAAAAAAATTGAAAATTAATGTAAATGACAAGGCACAGCTCCTACCCAGCAAACCCGCAAGGGTGAGAGCAGGGGGATTTCCCATCGTCACATTGTTAAGCAAACTGTCAAACTCACCAGTGTCAAACTGTAGTCCCTCTCCATGAAGCTAACTTAATAGTGTAGCAGTGTCTTCAACTGTAATATTCCCCTCAGGTGTTGAGGCACACTTTGCAAAAGGTTCATCCGTACTAGGGGCCTCTTCCTCTACAGCAAGGGCCTCCTCTTTTGTGGTCAAGGCCTTTTCTTCTTCTATAGTAGGGGCCCTTGCCTCAAGGGCCAAAGCTTCTTCTACTTCATTTTATTAAACACATTTAAAGTGAGCATGCTAGCCTAACATAAAAGGGGAGGGGATTAGCTTTAGCTAATGAAACAATTAAACCATACTCACCAATAGATGTAGGCTACACCTTACGAACCTTGATTCACAACTTTTTGTCTCTCTCTTCACTAATGCATGGAGGCTCTTCCATGAGAAAAGACTTCTTGCATTGTAACTTCAATTTCACTATTTCAACAATGAGATATGCCCCCCTTATCACATTTCCAGTGTTAGTGGGAGGTGCTTGTCTAATGCTATTTTTTGCATGAAAGGCCATCCCACTTGATCCCTTGTTCTTATCGAAAAAGACTCCCCAATAGCTTCTGGGGGGTCCTGGGATCGAGTGGTGTAGAACACTTGGAAAATCCATGGTTTGGATATCTAGATGCGATCTTGCAACACCCAAACATCATTCTCTTGGACCAACAAGAATTTAGTGAACCTTCATAGGCAAGTGATGAAAAAGGGGAATTGCACATTAAAACGTGCATTAAGCTTCTCATTAAGCTTAACCATTTCAACCTGCAAACCCTCAGCATGGTACTTGGCCCAATTATAGAAAGTTTATTCTTCCATAACATCCCTCATAATCTAAGCCTACTCTACTCCAAGGATTTTCCCTTGGGAGAGTAATTTGGGAAAAGCACAAGCTTGAAAGATAGGGGTAAACTTTATGGGCTACCTCTAACTCGACCTTCTGCATGTAAATTCCCTTTTAATATTTGCTCATCCCTAGCCACTCTTCTATGTCCCCTTGACAGTTTACATCCCTACCAATTTTCTCCCCTACATGTAAGTCATAGAAAGGAACACTAAAAAGATCTGTGAAAAGGTTGTCGGTGATCTCAAACACCACCCACACATTATGCACTCGAGTGTGAAAGTGGTAAGCCCTTTCCATAAAATAATCAATAAGGGCAAGCACCTCTATGGTCAAAATGCTTGGATTTACTACTAAGAATAGGTCCAAAAGCCTAGCCTCCTAAACATTATGAACAAGGATGGTTGGGGCCCCATTGCATAACTAGCATTATGTCTTATCCACTTCACTCTATTTGAAGAAGAGGTTAGTTTTTTCATGACCTGAGGTGACTACCGTAACCCCTTGGGATTTGGTTTCTATTGCAATAATCAAACAAAACAATAAAAACAACAAAGAAAAAATAATCAATAAATTGATTAATCAAGGACATATTAAGGCTCATGCACAACTTAACTCATTAGGTGTGAATGACATGGGGAATGGTGCCATTTCCACCAGAACTTCTTCCATGGTAGGTGCATGACAGGAGACCCATTCACCATCCAACCATCCAAGTTCTTCACATTTCAGATAAAACTTGGCATACTTTGTTGGGTAGGTCCTAAACTAGGTTCCAAGTTGTTCTATAATGTCGATGTGCATGTTTCCAGTAGAAGAGAACTCTTGTAAGGTTGTTTGGACCAATGGCAATGCCCCTTTTTGATTGTGAAGCCCATATTTGTTAATCACAATCCTAGCAACATATAGAATGTGAGAAACATTTCAACTATGTAAGAAAAATGGTATAACATGTCTAAAACATATTTATAGGACTCACCCACTAGTGCAGTTGATGGTCCTAGGTCGATTCTAGAAGAAAGTGCCCATGTGACAAACAAAAAGAAGGTGTTGTTCTTATGGTAAGACTTAAATTCAGGCATAGACCAAATGTAACACAAGTGTCTCAAACCTTTTGGGAACTAATTTGAGCTCTCAGCCTCTTCTCCTCTAATAGACCCATCAACCCAAAAATTCAAGATGCCTTGGTTTGCCCCAAGCGACAATTTTTCAACAAGCACAGCAGCTATCATGACCAACAATTGTGACCACACTATCACACTGAAGTGGAGAAGGAGGAACTCTAAGAACTCCCACACACCTTCCCAAAACCAGATTTCTTGGTCCATTACTCGCATGTGAGGAGGATGGCATTGGCCACAGGCACACTTAGGCAACACAAAACCCCCACCAACTCAATCATGATCAAGATGGATTTTAACATGATCCTCCATGATGTAGCACAAAGCAATTTGTTCACAGTGTACAAGTGATAGTTAACGTATAGTGTAGCACCCCCTTTTAGCATGAAATAGCACCCCCTAGTTAACGTATAAGTATGAAATAGTACGCCTCTAGCATGGTGAGACAAACCCAAATTTCTACCAAGTATTAGTTCCATTTCGCAACATGTCCTATATAGCGTAGCAGGCATGTTCTGCACAATGTAGTGCATGACACAGTGTAACGGGTACACTCTAGATAGTGTAGAAACTGCGTTACGCGTAGTGTAGCATAGGGAGCATACCCTAGGCAACATAGCAAGTGTGTGACATGCAACGTAACAACTACACCCCACACAACATGATAGACATAGCGATATAGCAGGTACAATATTGTAGCAGCATAACAGGTATAATGGTATAGTAGGTATAATAGTGTAGCAATGTAGAAACTAAGGTAGTGTAGCAGCATAGAAGGTATAATGGTATAGCAAGTAAAATAGCATAGCAATGTAGCAAGTAAGGTAGTGTAGTAGCATAATAGGTATAATGGTATAGCAGGTATAATAGCGTAGCAACGTAGCAAGTAAGGTAGTGTAGCAGCATGACAACGTAGCATAACAAGCATTAAAAATGCAACATAGCTTGTCAATCATGTTGACAAAAGTGACACAGAATGAAAAGAAACACACAATGTTTCAATTTCCTAAGCCTTGTCCCACTGCATGGAATGTAACAAAAGAAGATACAAATAAAAAACTCCCCTTACACATGTTATGCTACCAAGAACATGTGCTACGCTACCTAAAAACCTTACAAACTAGAACTCCCTCTATGGATGCTACACTACGTTGAATGTGTGCTATGCTATGCAAAACCTCCCAAACCCTCGAAATGGTGCATCATTCACTCCTAGCAATGGTTGCCAGGGCAGGGCTGCATGCTGACCATAGCATAGCAATCACCATGGTGGTTGTGGCTAGCATGGAAATAGCCATAGCGTAGCGGCTAAAGTGATGAATGAAGCCATAACAACGACATTCATTATGTGGAAACGGTAGCAATCATAGTAGCCAAGGCACAATAACAACAGTAACAATTCAACTGAATAAACGGAACAATGTAAGCAGGGGTAGCATAGCGACTTATTGGGTATATGGTGCTTCCTAGCATTCCTCGACACACACCCTAGGGAGACGTCACAAGGTGCACTCCTCTTTGTCTACATTAGCAAAACCCTAATGCCTATGTTCACTCCTGCATGCCATTGTCCTGCTAACAAACTTAGGTATATCGACTGCTATGTTGTATCTTATCCCAAACTACACTACACTTTAGGTGTCAGCTCTGACAGTGAAAGTAACAAGATTACCATGGGTAATTCCCTATTTATAGCCCACAAGGTTACATCACCTGTTACTTTCCAGGGTGTTGCATGTCCCATGCATAATGTGGGACATTATGCATCCCATGCGTAACACGAAACATGCCTATCTACTACACTGCAGCATGAGACACCCCCTATCTACTACAGCATAGCATGAGGGACCTCATGTCTACTATAACGTAGCACATAGTTGTAGCATAACTCATAAATACACCAAAAGTTTCACCTTATTTTCATAATGTTGCATGGTGACGGTCCACTACAACCTTAAACTGGAAACCTTGAGTTATGATTTTGCATGGTCATGATCCACTATGACCTTAAACTGGCAATTCTAACTTATAACATTGCATGGTTCTAGTCTACTATGACTTTAAACTAGTAGTTTTCGGCATGTAATTTTGCATACTCGTAGTCTGCTAAGACCTTAAACTGACACCTCTTTAACGTTGCATCATTGCTTTGCATATATTCATTACATATTACTATCTTAAGCAGGTATCAATTAATTTTGTTTGTTTGCTTGTTATGGTAGGTTCGATTGGAAAAATGGCTATGTATGATGATCTCCATTTACCCTTAATTCTAACAGGGCCACACGGCAAGTTTATGAGATGCTTGAATGAAGAGTTAGTAGACTTAGAACCTTCCCCTTATGATATCAACATAACATTCTTAGAAACATTCCTAGACTGGCCTGAACATCTAGTCCAAACTCTAGATTTAGAGGCCAATGATGTAACTGAGTACTCTCTTATTGAAATCCTTGTGATCACATCTAAAGGGAAGGAAAAAACATTAAAAGTTAGCTTGTTACTAGAGTCACAGGTTAAACAAAGCATCTCTAGAGTCCTCAATGATAATGCTAAAGTGTTTGCATGGTCATACGAAGACATGCTAGGCCTAGACCCATTCATCATATAGCACAATATCATACTAGACTTGTGTGTCAAGGTGGTCAAACAAAAAGATCGCAAGGTCAAACTAGAGATTTCCTTAGCTGTACGTGGTGAAATCACTAAACCTTATGAGGCTGGGTTCATCTGGGAAATTGATTATTCAGAATTGGTATCAAACATCATAGTTTTTTAAAAGAAAACTGGGGGTATAAGAATTTTTATAGAATTCTAGGATTTGAATAAGGCAATGATTAAGGATGATTTCCCATTGTCTAGCATCGACCAACTCATCGATACTATGGTAGGCCATGCCTTACTATCCTTTATGGATGGATTCTCAAGTGATAATCAGATTCGCATAAACCCAGAGCATCAGTTAGCAACTACCTTCATGACCCCTTGGGGAACCTTCTACTACACAATGATTCCGTTTGGGCTAAAGAATGCAAGAGCAACATACCAGCGGGCGATGACCTACATCTTTAGCGATTACCTTTTAGAGAAGCTAAATGTTTACATGGATGATATAGCTATTAAATCTGAAAAAGCCACTAATCATGAAAATGACCTAAACATGGTCCTCCAATGTTGTCGTAGGCATGAACTTTTCCTCAACCCTAGAAAGTATGTTTTCGGAGTTAAAATCAGATGCATGTTAGGTTTTGTGGTGTCAAAAACAAGGATACATGTAGACCCTGATAAAGTTAAAGCCATTGTTAACCTAGCACCACCTAAAAACCTTAAGGACTTGTGTGGGCTATAGGGTAGGGTAAAATTCATAAGAAGATTTATTGCAAGGCTAACTAACAAGTTACATCCAATGCAACACTTGCTAAAAAAGGGAGTCAACTTTGAATGGACCAACCAATGCCAGGAAGCTTTCGATAACTTAAAGAAAGATCTTGTCCATCTTCCCACTATTTATCCTCTACAGAGAGACAAACCTTTCTACATTTATCTGGACACTTCAAACATGTCTACTGCTGTGTTGCTATGCCAAACGAGGGATGATGGCTCTGAAATCCCTGTCTACTATCTAAGCCATGCGTTGACAGCCTATGAAGAAAAATACAACGAAGTAGAGAAAAATTTTCTTGCTTTAGTGTTCGCACTTAAGAAATGGAGGCATTACTTGTTTCAAAGCCAAGTAAACATTATTTTCAAGAATAATATACTTCAAGCTATTACAACCAATATATACGAAAGTAGCAGGATAGCCTGATGGAAAGCCATAACTACAGAATTTGACCTATGCTATATAGCACAATCATCCATAAAGGGTCAAGCAATAGCCACACAACTTATAGCTTCACCTATCAATGACCAAGTAGTGGTAGAACCTGAATTCCTAGATGAGCATGTTAGTAGAATAAGCTGAGTACCTGTAGACTTCAAGGTTGTCCTACATTTTGATGGTGCCTCAACTACACAAGGTGGTAGTGCTACCACTATTTTCACATTTCCCTCCACGGAGATCCAAGATTTTTCATATCAGTTCACATTTCTTTTCATAAACAACGTAGCAAAATATGAGGATCTTCTTGAGGGAATTCTAGCAGCTCGAGAGTCGATGATCAAAAGTTTAGAAATTCGAGGCGATTCACAAGTGGTCATCAACCAAGTTACAGAGGTATATGCTTGCAAAGCACAACATTTGCAGCCTTACTATGATTTAGCTAAATACTTAATAAAGTAGTTCACAACCCTAGATGTCCAACATGTGCCTTGCAATGAAAACACTATACCAAATGCACTAGCCATATTAGCACTAAGCGTGCCAACACATATGTTCACTACTTTGCTTGCTTTGATAGTGAAGTGCCCCATAATTCACACAATACACATTATGTTTGTAAGTGTAGCTCACATACAAGAGTGGTATTATGACATTAAAACATACCTCCAATATGGTGAGCCCCCATGCAATCTGACACTTGGCCAAAGAGACGCAGTACAAAAGCAAGCATGACAATATGTCCTCGTAGGAGACAACACTCTATGAAAATGCTCTTATGATGGGATATTACTAACCTGCATTCATGGGAATGAAACATAAAAAATTATTAATGAAGTCCATGAGGGACTATGTGATGAGCACGTAGCTCCCAGGGCTATGGCAGAAAAGATTAGACGTCTGGGCTACTACTGGCCTCACATAGAACGTGAATGCGTTGCCAAAGTAAGGACATGCGATGTGTGTCAATGCCATGGGAACCTTATACATGTGTCACCTACTAAACTGCATACCACACAAATCACATGGCCCTTTCAACATTGGGGACTACACATTGTAGAACCCATTACACCTAAGTCTTTTGTAGGGGACAGTTTCATCATTACCGCAACTGAGTACTTTATGAAGTGGGTAGAAGTCATACCTCTAAGAAAGACCACATCCCAACAAGTTTGCAATTTCATTCTAGATAACATAGTGACACAATTTGGCCTTCCCATGACTATTTTCATCAAAAATGGACCACAATTCAATAGCATGGAAACCAAAGCCTTTTGTGAATGTCTTAGTATCAAACATTCCTTCTCATCACAATATTAACCCCAGGAAAATAGCCCAGTAGAGGCTACTAATAAAGTCATCATCAACCTTTTGAAGAGGATTCTTAGTAGCAACAAGAGGCGATAGCATGAGAAAATCCTCTATGTGCTTTGGGCTTATCACATGACATGCAGAATAGCTACAGGTAAGAATCCATATAGTCTTGTGTATGGATTTGAAGTAATGTTACCTCTTGAATTTTAGGTCTTGTTGCTTTGAATGATCCTTTCAAACATCATGGAAAAGGCTCAAAATAATGAGTTGAGGATCATGAACCTTGATTCTATAGAAGAGGAGCACACCCAAACACTTAATTGCATTGAGTGATTCCAATACAAGTGATGGCAGAAACATCACTGCAATTTGCACCAACAATCAATCAAAAAGGGGGACTTAGTCCTCAAGGCTGTTCGTGAACCATTGAGCAAATTCTCAGCCAACTGGGAAGGCCCCTTTGTAGTTAGAAAAGGCTATGAGAATGGGGCATTCAAGCTAGCTAATGTATATGGCAACAAATTCCAAAATCCTATCAACAATTTGTACCTAAAGCCATACTATGCTTAACATGCAGGATTACACCAAACATGAAACAAGGTAAGCAAATAGTCCACTATGACTATAAACTGGAACAAAATGTCTACTATGATGCTCAAATGGCATGGCATGTCTTTGGGCCATGACATAAAATTGGCACCCACAAATTGTCCCTACGCCATGACGTAAAATTGGCACCCACAACATGGTTCGCTATGATCTTAAACTAGCCATCCTCCATCTGCTATGACGTTAAACTAGCACAATGGTCTGCTGGGACCTTAAAATTTCACAACAGTCTGCCAAGACCTTAAACTAGGACATCACAATTTTTTGGGACCTTAAACTAGCACATTTGATGGTCTACCAAGACCTAAAACTAGGTTTGTGATGCAGCACCTCCCAACTCACACATGTGACCTTGTGAACAAGTGAGGATGCATATCTTCAAGCTTCCTAGGAAAGAATGGGATGGAACATTGTAGTTCCAAAATAAATTTCATGTCATGAAGAAAAAACCCTGTTGGACATATGCAACATCACCATCCCTGACATCTTGCTAATCTTTCAAAGATGTCATTTGACATCTTGCTGACCTTCCAGAGCTACCATTACCACTACCAATCACCTTAGTTGTAGCTCTTACTATCAGCACCTGTTGCTGGAGTCCCAAAAATATTATGGCCCACCCACAATTCTAGCATCCTACAACCCTTATCATCATCAAAGTCCAAAAAGGCATTCAGTTGTTAGGCTTCTCACCTTGCAACTAGATTTCATGATGCTTGCCTTTGGCAGGGATTCCTGAGCACCTACATCATTATTACTCCTAGCCTCTTCAGTGCTCATTATGGATAGGGCCATTGAAGCTTTCTAGCCTGCTATTGCTGAAGCCTACACTAGCCTTCCTTCTTTAGACATTGCACGTGTCAAACATAACACTTGCTATCATGGCAGTGTCCTAGGCAAGCAGGACTTTTCCCTTAATTCACATGCTAGTTTTTTTCTTCTGGTTTTCTCTCTATTGTGTTTGTAGGATAAAATCCAAGATGGCATCATTTAGGGATGCATTCCACCAAAAGAATAAGATACTACACTAATCTGAGGTACCTGCTTCGATCGGCCAAGCTACTTGAGAGTGCATATCCTATTCTCCCTTCAACCAACTTAATCTCAATTTCCCATACTTATAATTTTTGACATCGTCCTTGCAAGCTTCCCCAATGTACATAAATCCCTTTAACATGCCCAACCTTCAAGCCCATGATGGACGTAATGCAACTTGTCTCTTGGGAAGCCTTTGTAGGAAGGTCAAAAGCCCACATGGATGTAACACAAACTCATCCTAGGGAGGAAACACTTATCCTACAGTGATGACAAGGTTGCCTTTGAATGAACATGGGTGTGCAACAAAAAGCAAAAAAAGCACAAAACATCAAAAAATAAAAATAAAAAATGGAAATATCATTGTGTGCCCAAAATAGATGACATAGTTACTTTGCAATAGTCTTATCTTTAGATTGACCACCTCTAAATACTTCGATGAGAGGTCAAAATCCAAAGGGAGAAGCCACTCATGTGTGTCAAATCCCTCATAAGCATTCTGATGGGGGACTACACTATGACAATGGTTCATGATAACACATCCTGCACCTTTCCTTTCCTAAAGCCTGATTTCCTCAAACTCATCCCCTTTCTGTATCGTACTTAGCTCTCCTATCACTCCCAAGCATAGCAAATAATTATCTAAGTGGGCACTGATGAATAGTATGGGTGTCATGTTCAACACGGTGTTTCATGTTCTTTGTGAATGTGTCTCGAGCAGATCCTCTAGACATTAACAAAAATGGGTCATTGAAACACCATCAATTTTGGGACCCTCATGATTTAGCATAGTCTTGAAATTTGGGCAAGGACTTTTGCAACCACGGTGTCATGTTGGACCATGCAAACAACATGGCACCCTAGAAGTCCTAATGTGTACAAAGCTACTTCCAAGCCTACTTGCCACCCTCCACAACACAGTCAACAAAACACCCAGTTATGAGGCTATTTTACATGAATGAAGCACTAAAAGTGGACCATGTAGTTTGGAAAATTTTCTATCTTCCAGGCTATCAAGCTTGCTACACTCTCTAGCTTGTCTAGCTTGACAAATGCCCCAGTAGATGGTCCACCCAAGTGCTAAGCTAGGTGTTGTCGAAGGTGTTTAGGATGGACTAGATAGTTTGACAAATTTTCAAATGGTGGGACCTACTATGCTACGTTATGCTACATAGTGTAGTAGGCCATGTGGTGATTGATCAAATGCAGAAGACGCAGTTGGTAGATATTTAGTCCTCAAAGGTATCTACACCGCTTCATCCTTGAAGTGTGATTAGCATAACATGTAAAAAACATGGCAAATGCCATAAAAGTTGTCCCATTTTGGGTGCTATGCTGTGCTACACTACACAGTGTAGCACAGCATAGCAGGACATGATAATCTTTTCCCAAACTGCCTTGACATGGGAAAAAAAATTTCCCATTCTTTGACAATAAAAAATGCTTGTTCTACTACCACAATAGGACATGACCAACATCCCATGACAAAATTCTTGCAAAGTGAGTCAAAATTTAGGCCAAACTGGGTGCTACACTATGCTATGCTACATAGCATAGCATAGCACAATAGGGTTAGAATGCACAAAGGTCCTCCATCAAGTTGTTATAGCAAAATAATTGCACTTGGCCATGCTCCGACCTCCAAGACTACCTCTCCCACTTCACTCTTGGGTCCTAATCAAAGTCTCTTGAAAAAACATTGCATATTAAGCTAGAATTCATGTCACACTGCTATGCTATGCTACGCTGCATAGCATAGCAGAACATAGCGGAACATTGAAGCTAAAAGTGTCCCATGGATGAAACTAGGAAGTCTCGGGCTCCTTCAACATGAAAAGTGTAATGGCTATTTGCTAAGATAGCTTGCCTTGCCAAGCCTCAGAGGGGAATTTTTAGTTTTCAAGCAATATTTGTTTCAATACTAGCTACTACGCTATGTTACACTAGGTAGCATTGCGTGTGGGTATTCACACTACTTCACTATGCTGAGTAGCGTAAGTAGCGTAACACGTACAAAGAAGCATCAGGATGTCTCCAACAGCTCTAAAACTCGTTGGCAATGGTCATTTCTTCCCTAGCATCTCCTTTTCATCCACGATCATTAGTTTGCTTTTCTTGTTACATTCCTTGTTGAGCGTCGAAATTGTCTCTATGCTTGACCCTACTCGTAAGAGAGGGGAAGATGTAGTCTTGCAGCATAGTCTCCACTTTACATTTGATGTGAGCATTTTTGTCAAAACATGGCAGTCCCCTAGATTCTAGCAGATGTAATTTGAATGATATGATCACGGATCAGTAGGTTTCACTTCCAGCCTCGTTCCACTATAGCATTGTAGATCAACATAACATTGCAACATAGCACCACATGTCAGCATAGCACATCCAAGATTCATGTCATGTGAGGCCAAGGACACATTGTGTTCAAACCACATCTCTCTCCCACTCTTGGCCCTATAAATACCCTAGCAAACAATGTTTTTGGGGTTGGCTTTTCGGGTTGGCTTTTGGAGTTGGCTTTCTTGTGATTGGCTTCTAGAGATTGACTTTTGGGAATTTCTTTTTGGAAATGAGTAGAAAATCCCAGTAGTAGCACTTCCCAAATCTCTCTCTTCAACCCAGTGTAGTAGCTCTTAACCAAGAATTGGCTTAACAGTTCCTGCTGGCACCCCATTAGTAGCAATCTAGGAGTTATGACCATATCGTTTTGTTGTTATCTGTTCCTGTCTAGTACTACACATCAGTTGCACACCTTCATCAACTAAACAAAGATCAGATCCCCTAATTTTTGGCTGGTGCATTCCCTCACGTAAGCTCTCATTCCATTTTTTGCTATTACATATATGCTGCATCTTTGTGTACTTGTGCATGCTTATTTTCATAGTTACATACTTTGATGTGTTTCCATTATTGTGCATCCCACATTTTCTCCCAATTCAACCTTAGTGTGTTCCTTTTTTAAATCATTGTTTTCATCAAGTTATTGTACACCATGTAAGTCCCTATCTAATCAACTAGACCATTCAGGGCATCCAGTTTCCATTTTCTCCTGCATGGCCCTCGCACAGATCCAGGGTTAGGTTGTATGCCTAATAACCTCTCAGTGTTCCAACCACCAACATTTTCAAACATCACATTAACCAAGCCACATTTTTTTAAACAAAACATGTGGCTATGCCTTAGGCTTGGGCTTCATAGAGTGTATTACATAACTCATAACTAGGCCTTACACTTGGGCTTCAAAGAGTTTATCATACAGCTCATAATTAGGAGTGCATTTATCACTAATCACTAAGTTGAATTAGTTTTTCCTAGATTTCATTAAAATTTTCCAAGTTTGCAGTGTTCACATGGGAAAATCTTTGGGTTAATATAAAAGCTATGCTACCTATCTTCAAAAGAACCTCTTTTTAGTTCAAACATAGTAGTGGGCTAAACTTATCAAATAATGTATATCCCCCTAGTTCACCATATAGTCTAACCCTATGTTTTTTCACAGTGAATACACATTTCTATAAGGCAAAGACTGTAGAATCAATAAAACATTATTGCATTTATCACTAATCACCATGAGTATTTGCCCAATTAAACCAATTTTTTGGATTTAACTAATCACCATGATTTTCTAAGTTTGTGATGTCCAACAAGTTGAAATTTTTACATTGTGCTATCAACAAAAATTTCAGCATGAAGAACTTAAAGCTCATATGAATCTTTCATGTTCCTCAAAGAAAGATGAGATTGACATGAGGGCTCTGTCTAAGATCACCAAGTACATGATTCAGCTTATGTGAGCTATGCATGTGCAAGTAGCATCAAACATAATTAACAAATTAACCCATGTATGTTGTTTAGATAAAGGTACCAAGGAAGAGGAAGAAATTAGTACAAATAGCCCTCTAAAAGACTACTCTGAATTCTAGAATTTAGACTTGCAGATAAACAAATTTTGTGTTGGAAACTCACAACAACACATATGTTGAGTGAATTTGATCATAAAACTAAAATAAATGTATTTTCCCTAAAATCGTCTTGTCAACTAAATCTTGGTATTCCTTGTTAAACTAGAGACTCACTTGTAAACTCATTTTTTACTACTAGTACTTCTTTGAGATTGACTATAAAACTCAAAAAATTATCTTTGACTAAAACCTGTCTTGTTGGCTAAAACTTAAAATTGCTTGCTAAACTCCCACTAAGAAAGTACTCACTGCATTTTGGTAATTTTTATTACACTTTCATCCTAGCCTAGAAATATGAGTCTTGGCTTGGTAACCCCAGTCACAAGTTCAATTTTACTTGGTAGACTGAGTTATAAACTTCTATAAATCTTGGGGTCTATCTATGTTTCAATTATTTTTGGATTCAACCACCCCATGCCCCTATGAACTTTTTTAAATATTAGGGTGTACCTATGTTTAATTATTTTGTGTTCCAACACCCTCATATGGGCCCTCATACCCCATACCAATGGAATAAAGTACTACAAGAAGAATGGGAAAGTTTGAAACTTGAACTCACACCATACCCCTATAAACTTCTATAAATCTTAGGGTGGGGTATACCTATGTTTTAATTATTTTGAGTTCCAACACTCCCATACCTCATATTGATGGAATAAAGTACCAACAAGAAGAATGAGGAAATTTGAAACTGGAATTCACTCCATACCTCTATAAACTTTGATAAATCTTAGGATAGGTGTACCTATATTTCAATTATTTTGAGTTCTAACACCCCCATATGTCATACCGATGGAATAAAGTGCTAACAAGAAGAATGAGGAAATTTGAAAGTAGAACTCCCCCCATACCCCTATGAACTTCTATAAATATTAGGATGGGATGTACCTATGTTTTAACTATATTGGGTTCCAACACTCCCATACCCCATACTGATGGAATAACATGCCAATAAGAAGAACAAGGAAATCTAAAACTAAAACTTATCTTTTTATATACATTCATTGAGGGTTGAGGGTTGAAACCTCTTAGATCTATTGCATTTGTTTTAGAAGAAGAGAAATAGACTCTTGTAATGTGATAACTAGGAGTGGCAAAGTTAAAAATCCTCAATCATCTTTGACAAGCTCTAAGAAGAACCAAGTGTTGGAGAATGAAAGTAAGGGAATCTTTGTAAGAAAAATTCTTACTAGGGAAGGGTCTACCCCAAATATTTTTTTGGATGATTCTAACAATACTTCCTATACCTAGGCATCCTTTCCTTACCATTTAGAATCGAATGTGGTTAAGGATAACCAACTTGAAACTCTTTTTAAGGATGTTACAATGCATGTTCCACTATTGAAGCCTATTGAGGATACTCCTCAATATGCTAAATATTTAAATGAAATTTGCTCTATGAAGAAGAAGATTAGAATACCAAAGCATGTTAGCTTAGCTAAAAATATTACAAATATTTTGAAGGCTAGGATGTCTCGAAAAGAAAATGATCCTAGTAGCCCTATTATTGTTTGCATGATTAGGAATTGGAAGTTTCACCATGCATTAGTTGATTTGAGGGCTAGTGTTAATATTATGCCATATCAAATTTTTTAGTATTTGGAATATGATCATATTAAACCAACTAATGTTACGAATTTCTTTGCTAATGAATCTACAATTTATTCTAAAGGCATAGTAGAAGATATATATTGAAGCAAATTGATAAATTCTTGTATCCAAAAAATTGTATTATTTTAAATAATTATACATATTCTATTAATAATGTTTATCCCTTGATTTTATATAGACTTATGTTGGTGACAATGGATGTGGTTATCTATCTAAAAATAGGCTTGATGACTTTAACATTTGAAAATATGAATTTTTCTTTAAATTTATATAATTTGGATAACCAATTTTAGTTTGATGAGCTTACTATGGTTATTGCTATAATTGCAAACATGGTATTTTCTAAATTATGTGACTAGGATGAAGCATATCAAGTGTTGACCTTGGAAGAATATAAAGGTTTAACCATGGATCCTTAACTTGAACATTTGTGTATATAAGTGGAAAATGTATTGGATGGTAGGAAATTACCTAACACAAAGGTGTGTTCTTCATTGGTAAGTGGTCAGGTGGTAACTTTAGATCTAAAGGAACTTCCTTCTCACTTAAAATATATCTATGTTAATGATACTAAACAATTGATTATTAGTTTCCTATTGACCTTAGATCAAGAAGAAATATTGATTTAGGTTTTGTCTAATTTTATTTCTACTTTTACTTGATCTCCATTAGAACTACAACAAAAAATTTCACAATCTATTATCTAGCACCACATCCACTTGGAGGCTAATACACATCCATGTCAACAACCTTATCAAATCTTGAACCCTACTCTTAAACAAGGGGTAAAATAGGAATTGATGAATTTATTTCAAGCAGATATCATATATCTTATCTTTGGCTTCAAATGGTTAAGTCCAATTATAGTTATCCTACAAAGTTAGGTAAGTGGTGTGTGTACATTGATTTTTGTGAACTAAATAAATTCATAAGTAAGGACCACTTTCCACTTCTACATTTGGATCAAGTATTGGATAAGCTTCAAGGGCATGAGTTTTACTTTTTTTTCTTTATCGTTTTAGTGGTTATAATGAAATATTTATTGCCCCTTAATAGTAGCATAAAAGAACATTTACTACACATTGGGGGACGTTTGCCTTTAGATGTATGCCTTTTAGATTATGCAATGCACCTACTACATTTCAATGGGCTATGACCTCTATATTTGTTGATTTGATTAATGCTTTTCTTGAAGTTTTTATGGATGATTTTTCTATATATGGTGATTTATTCTCCAATGATTTACATAATCTTAAATTAGTTTTGCATCACTATATCAATAAGGTTCTCCATTTATCTTGGGAAAAGTGTCCATTTATGGTTCCCTCCAGTCTTGTTTTGGGTCATATTGTAGGTAATATGGGCATTTTGATAGATCTTGAGAAAGTATGGGTTATCTCTCATCTTACACCATTCACTAATGTTATAGGAACATGGGCCTTCTTAGGACATGGAAGATTCTATAAATTTTTTTTCAAGGATTTTTCATTAATTACTCAACCCTTGATGAAATTATTGCAAAGAGATATTATTTTTATTTGGACTAAAGCTTGTCAAGTTACTTTGGAATTGCTAAAATATAAACTCTCTTCTACACCTATTTTATAAGGAACTTATTGGAGTCTAGATTTTGAATTGATGATTGATGCCTTGGATTATGTGATAGAAGAAGTTTTAGGTGAATGTAAAGATAATATTCCATAAATTATTTATTACATTTCAAAAACAATGATACCTATGCAAATTAACTATAAAATAACTACGAAGAAAATGCTTGTTGTAGTCTACAGCCTAAATAAATTTAAGAATTATTTAATTAGCTTTCATACTATAGCATCTATAGATCATGTGGCAATCAAATATCTTGATAATAAACATATTGAAAGTCCTCAACTGGTGCGTTGGTGTCTCCTTTTACAAGAATTTGAGTTAGTGATTCAGGATAAGAAAGGATTAAAAAATCTAGTTGCTGATTATTTATCAAGGTTAGATCGTAATCCTCAATTAAAAACTTTCCATATTTTTAATGATTTATTCCTAGATGAGCAATTGTCTATATGTTGGGCTAGGGATGTTATCCCTAGAGTACAAGATCCTTGGTATGCAAATATTGCTAATTACTTAGCTATATGCAAATTACCAAGGTCCTAGACTAAAGGAAAAAATAAGCCTTTGTGGTCAAAATACAACAATTCATTTGGGAGAATTTTTTTATATATAAACTTTGCAACAATATATTATTTGACAATGTCTTCCAGAACAAGAACAAGAAGAAGTTATTGCTCTCAATCATAATCAAGTTTGCAGAGGTCATTTTGTAGGTAAGAAAACTTCTTACAAAATTCTTCATGCTGGTTTTTATTAGCCTACTTTGTTCAAGGATAGTTATGCATATTGTAGGCAATGTGATCAATGTCAAAGAATGGAAGGTTGTACAAGACACCAAGATATGCCATTATTGGCTATCTCAGTGGAGTGTGAGCCCTTCAATTGCTATGACATTGATTTTATGGGTCCTTTTCCTTCAAGTAATTTGTTTAAATATATCCTTGTTTCTATTGACTATGTTACTAAGTGTGTCTTAAATAAAGCAACTAGACATGATGATGCTAAGACTATAGTTAAATTTCTATGTGAAGAGTTGATTCCATGTTTTGGTCCTCCACGAGTCTTAATTAGTGATCAAGGAATACATTTTATCAATGATGTCATGGAAAACTTATTACGTAAAATGGGAATAACACATCGTATTGTCACTGATTATCATCCTCAATCTAATGGTTTAGTTGAAATTATGAGTAAGGAAAATAAGAATATTTTGTAAAAAGTACTGGGAGAGAATAGAACTAATTGGTCTTATTATTTATCATATGCTTTGTGGGCCATTCAAACTTCTTATAAATATTCTCTTGCCTTTAATCCTTATGAATTAGTGTTTTATAAACAATGTCTTGTTCCTTCTTCTATTTAGAATAAATCTTTTCGCATGCAATGTCAACTTACTATGAATTTGGATACTTGTCTTTCTACTCATTGTTATGCTTTAAATAAATTAGATGATGAGCATTTGCATGCTTTAGATAGGCAATGTTTATGTAGAAAATAAATGAAGTTGTGACATGACAAGAAGATAATGAGGAAGTTCTTTTTTGAAGGGGACTTAGTATTATTATTCAATATGAGACTTAAGAATTTTGCTGGGAAGTTAGTATCTAAATGAGAAGGAGTATTCTAGGTTACTAAAGTCTTAGGTAATGGTGCTTTTGATATTTATAGACAAGGTACCTTTGAATATTTCCAAGTAAATTATGAGAAACTTAAACATTACTTTGAACAAAATCCCTCTCCTACTAATGAATTAATTGAGTTATCTAATACTCCTTCACACAAGCTAAATTTAATCTAATCATGAACCTGTTTCGAATAGGTCCTGATGAGATTGTTTGATCCCTTATTATTTTTCCTTATAACAAGTTAATAACTCTGGTGTTCTTCATGCCCTTATATTTTTACAAGAAATTGGGTAACAAGGTATGTGTGAGCCCTATATATATAATTTTTGGTAATGCTTATGCTTAGTAGTGGCCATTGGTGTTATTTGATTTTTGGTAATATCTGGGTCAACATATTTTTCAAAGTAATTAATCCTTCAATTATTCATTTTAATGAAGATTCAACTTGTCTTGTGGCATGAATTTTTGGAGGTCTTATTTGTTCAATGCATTTTAATTTTCTTTTTAAAAAAACTATAATAAAGAAATGATTGAATGATGAGGTTCTATCTAATGAACTAATTTTATTTCGCTTTCTAGTTGGAAAGCAGAACATTTCTTATGACAAAAAACTAATGCACATGGTTATCTCAATGTGTTATCTTGTGACAAACTTGAGGCTTTCGGTTTCCCTTAACCAATGACTTGGCATAAAAGACATTATCGATAGAATACATGAATAATCCAAAAATCATGGGGAATGGCTTGCATAGGGATTGAACCTTTATGAGGAACAAAGATCCCGTTGTTTACAAACTATGTTCTATTGGTAGTACATCAAGAAATCTTAATCTATTACAAATGTCCTTTCAATTCAAATCATGTCTAATCACAATCGAGTGAACTGCACCAAAAGCAAAGTTTCCAGTCATAATGAATCCTATTTTGATGGCAATGCAAAAATTATATAAATATTTAACACTTAATATTTTTCTTGTAGTTTATTATTATTCTTATTATTTTGGATGATAAGGTTCTGTACTATTCACAGCCAGAAGATAATGTGATTCATGTTGAAGAATGAGGAGTCTTTGTCACCGATAACTACTTTTGTAGGAAAGGCTAGTTATTATTGAACAAGATACTGACATGAGACATACATGAGATTGGGTAATCAATCGCCATGAATGTTAGTGCATTGCATAAGAATCATTTTGATTTAGTTTAAATTATTCAATTTGTCACCTAATGGATTAGTATTTTATTATGGCAAGTAATTACACTTTAGTTATTTTGCTATCATGTGTTCATTCGTAGTGTTTTCATTTGTTATTTAGATTGGTTTTTTCATTATTTTCTTTTAATTTTTGACTTTGAGTATATGCGATGGACTACGATTCGCTGCTCCTCACACTTGAAAGTGTATATTTTTATTTATTTATTTACTTATTTATACTAGTGTGGGAACTAGCTATCTGTATCCCTCACACTCTAAATCTAATATATCTATTCCTTTATAGGGACCTGCAATTTGTAGTTTTTCTCACCTCTACTTCTTATGTTCTAGGTACATCCTTGGTATTGCATACTAATCATGAATTTTCTATTTATCATATCATCACAATAATCTCCAACAATATCATATCAATATTCATCACTTTAGACAACTCCAAATAGTAACACTATATTTGGAACAAATCTCAAGCTTTTACATGTACTCTGAATACAAGTCACATGATGCAAATTTAGCTCATCATCAAAGCTCATTTTTGAAATCTAAAAATAAGATCTTATACAATTATTTTTCTTGCAATTGTAACTAGTTGCAATCCACAATTGTCCTTACCTCAATTTGGGGATTTTCAACAATGACTAACTATTTGATCCACTACAATCACACTTGAACAAAAAGTATTTATATTTTTTCACAGTGCCAAAAATAGTGTGAGTGGCTGCAATTCACAATTCATAAGTTGTGAGCAAGTGTGATCCATTTTCGATTACATCCTCTTTTTAAAAATTTCTTTACTATAATTGTGTTACAAGAAAGTGCGACCTACTTTCAGTCACATTCTAATTGGAATAAAAAATTAAAAAGGTTAGAGATCACCATTGTATGTCATTCTAGCTCGCACTCTCAAGTAGAACTTTTCCTTGGTTGGAAATTGTGAACTTAATTAGAGTTTTCTCAACTTGCCTTCTCTAGATTAGCATATCAATGCTATTATTCACTGGAACAATAGAGTTTTGATGCTAATTGTAGTACCTTTCTACTATTTCTTATATTTCAATGAATTGGGGGAAGTATTGGATACATTATTATCAGCTATTATGCACGTATTTTAAAGATTTTTGTTGTAATACCCTATTAAGATTTATGTTATAGCTTAACAAATTATTCTATTAATGTTCACGTTGACTAAGCCATCATGCTATTGTTGTGTACTCAAATAATTCTAATTTTGTATTGCCTCTTGCAAATAATTGGATTTTTATTTTCATTCTTCATCATACCCCCACAACTGAATGAAAATTCATCTTTGAGTTCCTTTACAAAATTGGGAAGGTATAGGATTATTGACTAACACTTGACACAACAAAATTGAGTGCGTAGGTGTAAAAATTGACATCATTAGAAAATTTGTGATGTTTATGACAAAAAATTGAACACTATTATATGACTACTTAAATTGGACAGCACATCCTTTGATGACATGAAGATGGTTAAAAAGATCAAATAGTCCCAGGCGATGGAGGTTCTTGAGGTTTTGAAGAATCTTCGCTAGCTTTGGGCACACACATGCTTAACACTAAGGAAAAAATACCAAAAATAACATTAAAAGATTTTTTTTCAATTTTAGATATGTCTAGTTAGGTGATACAGCCTACGAATGATATTTTGAAAAATCAAAATGAGGTATTAGCCTAGTTGTAGGACTCTTTATTTGGAAACTCTAAGTTATGGGTTTAATTTTGGGGGGTAATTCTGAATTATAAAGTTCTTGACTATATGCCTTAGAAGTAAATATTTTTAACCTGTGTTTTAGGTTTTTAATGTAGATTTTTGGGGATGTTAGAAGATTTGAAAATATTTTTTATTTTTGCAAATTTTTGGCAGCCTAATATATCAGATGATGTGGATGGCTCAAGAAAAACTAATTTTTTTTTATTTTACAAGTGCAATATCTTTGTAATCCAGATCATCTTGATTGTGGGCATGTTGGAAAGCACATTCTACAATCTATTAGCTTGTAAATTTTCAAATCATTTAGAATTTATTTGTTGACTCAAATCTGGCTTGAAAATGGGATTTGGAATAAAATTATTTAGCATCCACAAGAAAAAATGTTGATTTGCAAGATGAATATATTTGTGATCCAAGAAAGTTATGGAGTAAATACTTAATAGAAATCTATGTTAATGATCTAGCTACCTTTAAAATTTGAAATTGATTTGATGGTTCAAATCTATTACAAAAGAGTGGTTCCAAATGTGATTTTTAGCTTCTTTGATCAATGAGAATTGGTAAATATGATGAATTGATGATAAATGATAAAAACTGCTGAAGTAGAAAATTTTGTAATTATAAACTATCTTATTATTGTAGCATCAAATTGCCTCAATGGCATCAATTACTTCTATTACTTTAATTACAAACATGATTTGCCCACATATTTATAATTAAATAATGATGTCATAATAGAATATAATGGGGCAAGTCTATTTTATGGAAAATTGGACTAGAAACTCAAGAGACATGAGAGATTGGAGCCATTTTCTAATTACATTGGCCCATAAATATTTTAATAAAAAAATAATAGAATTTCCTATCTTGTCTTATGTAGCATAATAATTCAAATATAAATTAAATGGATTTAGTTCCTATTTACACAAAAGCTATTTTGGCTTTACTTGATCTTTGTCTTTTCTTGAGATTTTAGTTTTCACTATGTGCTTTTACTATATTTCCATATGTAAATATTACCTTATATTTCCTTGAATTTAGGATTTTAAAATTCATTTCTTTGTCTTACTTCGAAACCAACAATGGGCATTTAGAATGAGTAGAGTAAGAGATTCCAAGTGCATACTAAAACCAACAATTAACCTATATTTCTAATTTCAATAACTTGATATTTTGAAAATAAAGGGAGGAAATTAATTATTATTAGGGAGGATGATCTCAACCCTAATAACATTTACATCACTTTAAACATATATGCTTGAATTTAAAATGGAAAAAGATTTGAGGTAGCAATAAAAAGTTGTGGTACAATACCAATATTTGTAAAAAAGCTAGGTTCACCACAAAATGATGGCATATATTATGCATCACCATTATTTTACCACTTAATTTTAACTTTACATCAAGAATCTTTACCATTAATTATATCCTACTTACCAATATTACTTTTAATTTTCTTTTTGAGTTAATATTGTTCTTGTTATATAAGAAAGGATTTGACTAATGAACTATTTGTTTGGAGTAATCAATAATTTCTATAATATAATAAAAATCATTCACAAAATATTTTTTCTTTTTTGGTTTCTTTATTATCATTTGATCATTCTCATCTTTGATAATAACATATTATTTTCTATCTTCAACTTCAAATACATTTTTTCTTTTTCTTAGTGTTTTTTCCTTGAGTAGAAAGTGATAAGTATTAAACAAAAGTCTTCCACAATGAAAAATGTTACAAAAATGAGGAAGATTATAATTTGTAATTGGTGGAATGTAAGTTTGTCTACTTATTTACACTACCAATTCCTTTTTACAGTTAAGAAGATTGATTTCAATTTTTTTTAAAAAAACATCTACAAGAAACAAATAGTATGGAAAGAGATTCCATATGCCTAATAAGATCAAGAGAATATGAACAAAAATCAAACAAAGATATAGCTTTTCATAGAGGTGAATGTAAAAAGAGAACTCATGTAGCCAACCCTAGTTTGTTTGGACAAGGCTAGGATGATGATGATGCTTAATGAAATCAAGAAGACTAATAATTTATTGCTCATCTCTTTTAAAAATCAATAAAGGATGATTAGAACTACATGATTATATATCAATAACCCTATATCTAGAGAATGTTTCATCATTGAAGAATTATTGAGCTTAGTAAGCAGGAAAAAACAAGAATAGTACCTATCATAAAAAACTTGAATGTTATGTTTTTATATCACATCAATCAAGATGAAGTAAAGCTGTAATTATGATTGAGGTAGGAACTCAAAAATAGACATATCCTAATGTAAATCAATACCATATGATTCATATACATTATCAAGAAGAAAAAAATCAAGCATTTAATTTCCAACATCCCCAGAAAAAGGTATCACAAATTTCTAAATGCCACGTTGCAAATTTGTATTCTAAAGATCAAAAAAAATGTTTTACATCAATTGGAAGATAAATTACAACATTGATAGAAGAAGTTGGAAGTAATTTAGAATTCATTATGGTGGAAAGATAATTTTTAAAAAATCAGTTTTATTATTAAAACCTCAACATGAAATAAAAGAAGGCCTTAATGTTAAAATTCTGTTCATAAAATTGTCTAATCAATACTATTTTTAAAATATAGTTTGTAAGTATACATCTAACTAAAGTAGTCATGAGATAATCTATAATTTAATTTTATATATTATATTTTAAAATCATATATATCCTAGAACATCTAGGCACAATACTTTAAGTAGACTTGTATAATAATAAAATGAATATAATGATGTCCTAAACAAAATTCAAAGTCATAACCTATTACTTACAAGTAGAAATTTTAATAGCAAAGTTAAAAATTTCAAGCATCAACTCTATAATTAATTAAATAATGTTAATGATACAATGTCAATGTAATGTAATCCCCTTATATATATAAATATGTGTAACTTGTGTCTAGAACTTATCTTTCATTTTATGTAGCAAAGATTTATTAGTTTGTAATCATAGTACCCAAAATTTTTAGGCAATCAATTAAGAAGAAGCATGGTTGGATTATTGCTTAATGCCTTGTTATCAATGGACATATAATTTAAATATAGTTAAAAAGAAAGGACATTTTTATAATCTTCTAAAGAATATTTTTTTAAAATTTTCCAATGCTTAAGACTAAATCACTCATTAATATTACCACTATAATAAAAAATAAATTGTTGCCACTTAAAATGAGAGCTAGACAATATACAATATTCCTCCACTCTAGCTAAAAAATATTACTATGTTGAAAAGAATTGTTGATCATGAAAAAATACTTATATGCAAAGTGCATATTAAGTATTTGTATACCATGATCATAAACTAAAATTTTTTTAATGATATTATTTTGAAGCTCATAATGTAGGTTATGTGAAAGAAGGTTTGAAGCAATAATGAAAATATAGAGAGCAAGATAACCTTGATAGATTGACTACTAAAGAGAGAAGGATGGATTAAGTCAAAATCTTATAGAAACTTAAGCATTAGTGTTAGTTATTGGTGTAAATATAAGACAAATAAAATAATCACCAAATCCTAATGTACAGAGATATGTAATAATGAAATATCTTTCAATAATTGCATAAGCTTTAACATAATCTAACTTAATAAAATCAATATCCTAATTAGTATTAGAAGCTCATTACATTTCCTCCCATGCTACAATTCATTATTTAAGATAGGTTTATCTTTAATAAAACCTATCTACTCAAGTTTAATAATTTCATATATAATCTTATAATTCCAAAAAGTTATGTATTTAGCTAAAAGTTTATAAGTATTATTGATAAAAGTCATAAGCCTTCAATTAGTGAAAGTCATTGGCGTCATTGTTGAGAACTTTAGTTAGCTATGTGAGATACCTAGGAAGTTAGTGAAATTATATAATGACTTTGTAACAAAACTTAAAGTCAAAATCATTCCAAAAATAATAAAAATAAAAGAACACTAATTTTAGCAAGATCTGATATGGCTTCTTCTCATAGGATAGATTCTCCACCACTATATAAGGGTGGTTCTAGTTAGCCAAGGCATGGAGGGTCAAAGCCACATGTGCCCTAGTAGTGCAAAATGGTCTATGCTCATCTAGATGACTATGTTCAAAAATTCACCTTCATCTTGCACTAGGATGAATATATGTGGTGGAGGGACCTGAAGGACAACATTGCGTTACCACCCGATCGATTAGTTCCTACGATGCTACTCCACAATCATGAAATTGGGCATCGTAGTGCTCCATGATGAATATGTTGTGTAGGACCATGAATATTAGGATTGCCATCCCACTGAGGCACAATGGAGAAAAGATTGATAAATGGAGGATCGCTACAAAGGGGAAATAGTACATTAACCCCTTGTTCTTGTTGGGCTAAAAGGAAGGTGAGGATCCCTTTTCAAAGGATTCTCAAAACATAAATTCTTCTTCCCTTTTCTTTGATGAAGGGACCCTTAATTAGAATCTATAGTTAACTATAAACAACCTTGATTCAAGGAAGAGTAGGTTCCATGACCATTGAAGCTCCAAAGGAGGGATTCAAGGCAAGAATAGTGATCAGTAGCACCATAATGATAAACATGGTGATTGTGGCTAGGACCAAAGAAGAGGGAGTAGCAAGCACTACTCTAGTGCTAGTCCTCCTTCCTCTTCACCTTCATTGTCCTCATCATCTTTCTCCTATAGCTCTAATTGAAGCTATAGAGGACAAGATAGTGATGAAGGTGACCAGTGGGATAGAGATGATTGCAGACCCCACCAAAACAATAGAGACTAGGGATGTGGGTAATCAAGCAAGGCCCACCATCATGAATGAAGGGATAACAGAGGACATCATAGGCATCATGGCCATCATAGGGGTCATGACTATGATGATCCTTTTCTTGCAACCAAAAACATTCTCAACATTGTAGAGACCATGAGAATTCCAACAAGGCACATGAAAGACAATTGAATTAAATGGTTGGACATGAACAATATTCCTAAATTTGAAGGGGGATACAATTATTATTTGCAAGATCATCTTCAAGCCTTTCATGATGCAACCACCTTATAGAAAATTGAGAATGAATGATAGGAATTGACATTATTTTTTAGGACACCCATTAAGAAGGCTAAAAGTTGGTACCAATGCTTATAACTAGAATCAATCAAATGATGGAGTATGATGCTTTATCTATTTAATGATAAGTATAAGACATACTTCCAAGTGTCTAACTTGAGGAGGTAGATCCAAGGTTGGAAGAAAAAAACATATTAATCCTTGGATGCAGTCATGAATAGATATTACTCATTATTGCATTGATGCCTAGGCCATGACTACTCTTAAAGGGATCAGCTCTGCCATATCATAGATGAGCTTTGGATAGAAACAAGGAGAACTCTTGGGGTCTATGCCCAAGGAAGGCATTTATAGCTAAGGGCTCATCAAATCCAAAGGCTAATTAAGCAAGTGGCTAAAGAAGAGAGTGAGCTAAGAAAGAAAGAAAATGTAGAGAAGTATAATTGGGATCCTTCAATTTGCAAAAGGAAGGTTCAATTCTATGACAATGAGGAGGAGGAATCACTTAATGAAGTGCTGCAAGGCAAGACCTTGTCAATAGAAAAATCTATTTCTAAAATATTAGCCAAGGTAGAAAAAATATGGGGCTCTTTAGATGAAAGTTTCAAACTACCCTTAGAATTGCTAAAGAGCACAAAGAGCAAGGTAGTGGTCATGACCAAAGGAGAATGATGGAAGTTGAACATGCCCATTAGAAGGTTAAGGGCAAAGTTGATACAGTGGGATGAGGTTGTGGATTCTGAAACAAATGATGATGATAGGTGTAACATCTACCAATATAAACATCCTAAAGAATGTTCCCCAATTGTGTTACACTTGTAAGAATTTTGGGTATATGATCTGAATCCTAGATTGGCAAAAAGGCAAGTACCCAAGAGGTTGTCTTATCCTTAAGGAAACTACAGGCAGTTCCACTAACAAGCTTACTATCCAAGTGGAGCTCCACCTCAACCTCATGAGTAGTACTAGTAGTGGTAGCACTTGCAATTGTTGGGGATGCCACCACCAAGGTAGAAATACCCTTATTCTTAGCCACATCCATACAGGTACTATGTTTAGCAGTAGATTTCTTCATGTGACTCTCCTAGTTATGCCTCTATCTAGCACCACTACTACCCTCTTAAGTATTATAGATTATAATCTCCAAGAGGGGAGTCCTCATTTCCTTTCTACTATCCTCATATTTTTGCACCTATACCTCCATCCTCAACTCAGCTACCACTTGCTCCATTCATGCAACATTAAATTCCAACCTAGATATAGTAGAGAAATGCCACAACAACTGTTAACTTATAGTCGACACCCTAGCTGAGTGGTTCAGACAATAAGCCTCCAAAATAACCTTTCTTCTAAAAACATAGTTCTTCTAATCCCTCAAAGACATATGTGGTTGTAGATCTTACTTCTTCTTCCTCCTTCACAACATCCTTCAAGATCCCTTTGAATCAAACTTCTCCTAATTTCCATATTGTAATTCTAATCCATGTGATCACAGACTGGATAAAGAATGGTCACATTTCAAGGAAAATATCTAATTCTAGAATTCCCCTCATTTACTTGTAAATCATTGGGAATGAGCCTTTCAAGGATCTTTTGGAATCAGGTTTTAGTATCAGCTTGATGTATCATGAAATGTACAAAGCCTAGAAATTGTCTGCTCTCAATAACAACAACATTCATCTTAAGTTAGTAGATCAATCCATCATCATTCCTTTGGGATTGGTGAAGGACATTATGACCACCATATGTGGGTGGTCCTATCTTACTAACTTTCTAGCAATCTAAGTAGACAAATACAAGGGGGACTTCCTAATCATTATGGAAAGAACTTGGTTGACTATGATAGATGTGTAGCTGGGAATCAGTGACCTCTCCTTGGAGATTTCTAAGAAAATTAACTTTGGAAAAATAAATAGGAAGCACATTCCATGCATCTTGTATAGTGAAATAGGGTACCACTATGTGTAGAAATTATGAATAGTTAAAAGCACAACAGTCCCGGCATGCATATGTCACTAAAATCCAAAGGTTCTTGTATGCAATAGCCACAAAATAGAATGACATCTACTAACTGAAAAGTGAATTTGAAAGTAGCTCAACAATGTGCATCAAACAAACTAAAAGTGTAACAGGTGCCTACATTGAAGTCATGGACAAAATGGAACAAATCCATCACCAACTCTTCAATGAACTTGATGATACCAATTCAGTAGAGTTGGAAATCCTTGAGAGCTTTAAATAGGATCCCCCTTGAGTTGAAAACTCTATCAGCTAGAATGGAATATGGATTTTTAAAAAATGGCAAGCAAATTATTATGAATGCCAACCTTGTTTCTATGCAAAAAAGGAAACTATTGGAGGTGGTCAACATATAGTCAATAACATTTGCTTGGTCATATCATGAATGAACTAAAATTGATCCAAGGATATGCTAGCATCACATCTACAAAAACTCTTCCATTAAATCAATGGGACAACCACAACAATGGTTAAACCCCAAATTGAAGCTTATCATCAAAGAGGAGATTGAATAATTCCTTAAGGTGAGGTTTATCTATCCCATTGTAGATAGAAAGTGGGTTAGCCCACTTAGGATAGTGCCAAAGAAAGGAGGGAAATGAAGGGTTTACATAAAATTTAGATCATTAAACATGGCCACATTCAAGGATAAGTTTTCTTGGCAGTTTTGGACTAGGTATTGGATACCATTTCTAGACATTGTTACTACAACGTTTTGGATGGTTATAGTGGTTATAACTAAACCCAGATCGCACCTAAAGATTAGGCTAAAATAACATTCATGAGTTCTTGGAGGACTTTCACATATAGAAAGATGTAGTTTGGCCTACATAATTCCCCTACAACATTCCAATGCCTTGTCCTGAGCACCTTCCAACAACAAATTGGTAGCAAGGTGGAAGTCTTCATGGATGAGTTCTTCACCTATGAGGCTACTTTTGAGCAATCCCTAGACCATCTTAAGTAAGTGTTGAAAAGGTGTGTAGATACAAACCTTAGGCTAAATTGGTAGAAAAGCCATTTGATGATCCAAGAAGGCATTATTTTGGAGCACAAAAGTTTAGAAAAAGGGATTGAGGTGGACCCTATAGAAATAAGGGTCATTAAAATAATTACTAGATAGATAGAAATAGTTAAAGATGTTAGGTCATTCCTTGGCCACATTGGGTACTACTAGTAATTCATTGAGAATTTATCTAATATCACTAAACCATTGGTTGAACTAACAAAGAAGAATGCTTCATTTGTCTAGACTAAGAAATGTGAGCATGCATTCCAGCAACTCAAGTAAAAGTTCATGGAAACTCCAATTCTATGAGTACTTGATTAGTCTAGATCCTTCCACATCATGATGGATGCATCCAATTATGCATTGGAAGTTGTGCTCATGTAGTTGAACAATAAAACATATCATTACTACATTCACTATGCAAGTAGAAGCATTGTGGGTGCACAACTCAACTACACCACCATGGAGAAAGAACTAATTATAGTGGTGTATGCCTTGGAAAAATTTAGGCACTATGTGCTTAGGTACAAGGTATTTATGCACACAAACCATAGTGTAATCTGGTTCCTGATGAAGAGAACATGGTTGCTAGCCACTTGTCTTGATTGAGATGGGACAACAAAGAGGAGGAGAACCTACTTTCAGATCAATTTCCTAATGAAGTCATATTTGCATGACATATAATAGAATAAATGTCCATAGAACCTAATTGGTATGATGACATCCTCACCTATCTACTCACTTAGGAGATGGCATAAGAGTGGGATAATAGGAAGAAATAATAGTTTCTTCACCAAGTAAAAAACTTCATGAAAATCAATAGACACCTTTACAAGGTATGTGTTGATGGCATAGTTTTATGGTGCATACCTAATGCTAATCAACTTCATGTTCTTCAAGATGATCATGAGGGCCATTGTGGAGGCCACTATGCTGGGAGATGCATGGCCATTAAGATCCTCGTGGCAAGGTATTATTGGCCACTACTTTTTAGGGATGCTCATCACTTCATGCACTCCTATGATCATTGCCAACATGACAGTGGGATGATTACTTGAATGGAAGGACCTGAACAATGGATCCAACCACTAGAACCCTTCAACATTTGGGGCATCACCTTCATGTGTCCCATCACTTCCATGTATAACAAAAGGGCATATATCATTGTAGCTATTGACTACTATTTAAAATGGGCAAAAGCTATGGCCATCACTAATTACACATCTTCTATAGTGCATAACAAAATGTTGTAAATAGTTTTGGAATACCAGATGCACTTATTTTTGATAACATAACTCATTTTATAAATACTACCTCTTGGAAGCTCATGTAACACTTAGGGGTTGAACATAAACTAACACCCTACCACCCCCAAGCTAACAGTCAAGTGGAGGTTACAAATAGAGAGATCACAAAAATAGTAACATAAAATATTAGTAAATATGGGAGGGATTGGAGCACAAAACTCAATTATTCACATTGGACCTATTGCTCTACTTGGAAACTTCCAATTGGCTACTCTCCCTTTGAGCTTGTGCACAGAAAATTGCCAACACTTCCAATCCATGCAAAACTTCATACAGTTTCAAGAACTTGTGATCTTCACCTTGACATATGTCTAGAATAAAAAGAAATATTAATAAACGTCAACTTACTAGATGAGAACTGATTGGTGGCCCTATCATCTAACAAAGTGAATAAGGAATTCAATAAATAACCTATGACCTTAGAAGCAAGAAACTGAAATGTCAACCACAAAATAAGATTCTATACTAGAATCCCATACATGTTCCCCAATTAACTAAGTTTCAAACATTATGGGAGGGATCTTATATTATTTACGAAACCTTTCCTTCTATGACCATGTTAATCTACAAACCTGAAAGTCTAAACAAAAAGCTATTACTCAACATGCAATAATAGAAAACTTTCCACAAGCCCAAAAGAGCCAACAATAGCACCTCAATGAATGGACAAGCACACTCAATATTTTAGATCTTATACTTTCAACTCATTCATGGGGAAGATGGCCATCTATAGTAAACTAAATAAGATGGCTCCTCAATTTTTCATTTTTTCTATTTTTCACAATTTTTGTTTTACACTATTTTTAGTATGTTTTTCCATTTCTTGAATATTTTACAATTTCTTTTATATTTTCCTTTTTTCAGTTTGAATTTTTCTTATGGTTTTTCTTATGTTTTCTTCTTTTCCTTTATTTCTGCCAAGACTAAGTGCAATTGTAGTTGTCTATTAATGGTGGTTTTTACTATAATGTTATTTGATCACTAATGTCTAGATTCTATCTTTGAATTTTGATGTTGATAACTAAGACATGGTTTCTTTTTCATGATAATAGGTAGTGAGCCCGCATCATCTCCCCATTCACAAAACTCTATGGTGTTTCTTCGTTTTGAAAATATGAAGTCCTTTCTTAAATGAAACCTTTAATGAAATTATGACCTTGGTAGTTTTCAAACTTAGGAAGGATTAAATGGTTAGACAAGGGTATGATTTCAAGGGGATTTGACACTTTTTCTACTTGCGTACCCTCTTAAGTGTATTAGTATTCTCATGGGTCATTTGCCATTCTTATGTTGATCAATAACAAGAAGTTAAAGTCTTTGCATGATGTGGCTTCTATCAAAAATCCACAAAAATTCAAAAATTCAAAAAAAAAAAGAGAAAACAAAACAATAATGGGAATTCAAAGAATGCCCCTTAGATAAAATAATAGGCTACAAGCACTATTTATGGGACTAGAAAGACATTTTACCCATGCCTAAAGATCCCCTCTAACTAAGGCCCATCTCACTTCTTTCTTCTCTTTTCTTCTCTTTTTGGAATGGTGACTGATTTGTGGGGATATTCTTGTTCTTTTGGGGGAGGGGTGATGGATTAGTCAAGAGTGTTAATGCAAAGTCATTGAAAGTGAATGGCTTTGATTTGGACTAAGGATGGATGTTATCACGTCATATTAATCACAAAATCCACAATGGACTTCATGTGACCATGATATAGGACTCAATTTCACACTCTACCTAATCCACCTATGTTGTCCATCACTCACCTCACTACAAGTTCCCATATTTTTTTAATGTCTTGGTTTGATGCATCAAAGTTTTATGGTAGTTTCTTTGGGAATTTGGTCCTTAACTAATTGCAACCATTAGTCATCCATTGGTCCCATGGACTTCTTAGTTTGAGAGGATGCAAGGGCATGAGCCTGCTATGGAGAGGATCCACTTGCATACTTCTTGGTTGGGCTAGATAAGTTCCTCATCCTTTAGGAATTTTTCTTTTTAAACTCTCCTACATTCCACATCATTTACATCCAGTTGTGCTCCTTCTTAATCTTTACCTATCTTCTTATTTTTAATGTGTCATTAATAGTTGAGCTTTATATCTAATAATTCTTTGCTAGTCTACTCAATAATACTTGTTAGTTTTCAAACCTTAACCAATAGGTTTGATTTTTCTTTCTTAAGCTACAAACATTCAGAATTAAGTTCTACTATCTTTATTTTCTCATCATGTAAAATATCTTTCATTTTGAAGCATAAATTTTGATAGGAAATTACCTCATTGTAAGGTAGTTCATACCTTTCTTCCAAAGTGATCACATCTTCCTCAATTTTAACATTAGACTTTGAGTCATTAATAGGTTCTTGATTTGCTAAGGCTAGGCATAAATGATGAGAATCTTTAGCTGTATAGCTAGTTTCTCCCCCATCATCCCATCATGTATAGATGTTGGTTGTTCTTACATCTTCACTAGACACTTCTTCTTGTAACCTACAACTGCAAGGGCTTTTGAAGGCCATATGGCCTCTTCCATCACATATCCAACATTACACAGAGAAGATGTTAGGATTAGAAATGTTATATTACTTACCTCTTGCTTTACCTTTTTCATAGATGAGTTGAGTGCAACTCTCCAAGATGTATTCAATAACCCCTTGCATTCTAGCTTTCCATTTTGTGAAGTTGAACTCATCTAACATTGGTGGCTTGATGAAATAAGCTATCCAATCCTAAGATGTTATGCTCAAAATTGGATTACTTGGCTCCAATACCACTTGATGATCTAGAACATAGAAGGAGGGTTGAATAAGTTACACCAATTTTAACAAAAAACTACACACAAATATACATGGTTTTCCAACTTGGGTACATCCACACTCGAAGGGTAGAATCCTTGTACATCTCCAAAGTTTGTTCCTTTAAAAATGTGGTTTCAAGGGCACCATAACCTTTACAAAATTTTGAGCTCTGTAAGGAGTGTTTTTACAAAATAAACATAGTTAACCCTACAAGATTCCAACAAGTTCAAAATGTGATTTCAAGGATCCCACAACCTTTACAATGACATGATCTTTGCATGAAGTGTTTTATCTCAAGAAACACACTCAACCTCACAAGGTTCCCACAAGCTCAAAAAATGCCTTCCCACAAGAAGCACATCAATCCCATAGGGCTTACAAAGGAAGAAATATAATTAAGAATATAATGTAACTATACTTTACAAATTCCTTGCTTTGAGACACATAACAATTACAACACAATCCAAAGAGATGGAGAATTAAAGACCAAAATAATTTTACTTGATGTAAGCAATGATGGAGTATTCTAGTGAATAGTTCTTCTACTTTTCAGGGAGATCCGATTTCTTTTATAGCCTTTTTCCTTGTCAAATAACCTTTGCAATTGATGTAACAACTAGAAAACAACTAGTTGGAACATCTCATTCAATCTTGGGATGTCTCACTAAATTTTGCTTCTTGCAAGCGGGATGCTCCACTAGAAATTGAGATGCCTAGCTAGAACATATCAAGAATAGTTGGGATGTTTGCTATTTTTGTAGGATGTCTATTTTGAAATTTGGGATCTACCTCTAGGACATCTCACTGATTTTTGGGATGTCTTAGGAAATACTAGAATATCTTCTTTCAACTTCTAGGCTTCTTACATCCTTAACATCTTTTCTTTTTTCCAATTAAGACTTTGTTATCTCAAATTGACACCTTAGCTCTTATCTTGATCTTAACATATTCTTCATCCCCATCTCTTTTTATCATACCATCTATGTTCTTTTCTCAATCTCATCATATTCTTGTCATCATGATTTTATCTTTCTCATGCTTTGTCTTGCTCTGTATTGATATTTTTCTAGTCCTACAAGATTGTACAAACACATTTTCTATTTTTCTTCATTTTTAAAGGTTTTTAACATACCAAAAGATCAACAATAGAGAATCACTTTACTATAAAACCCATGAAAATACTAATGCTTTAGACATCAAGATGATGTGCCTCACTCATACTACTTGAATTACGTTATGCTTATAGAAATAAACTAACATAGAAAATTGACTTCATAAATAAGACTACATCTTATGATAAGATAATCAAGAATCTCAAAAAACATACAGACTATATCATAGCTTTAGTTTTAATTAAAAAATTTACCATCAACATCATATAATTAAGCAGAACTAGCTATACCAAAAACCTAGTTCACATTGGCATTTCTATATTCATCATACATGCAATTATTACAAATTCATAAAATTAATGGTAGGTTTTCATATTTAAGAATAACTTATCATCTCCTAGCCATGGTGTAATAATTGGACCACTTAATACTATATTAGTTATCTTTAACAGCCTAATATGTAATTATGAATAGCATAGCAACAATTTTTATAGCGAAGTTGATCTACACTTTTGAAAAACCAACTAGTAAGAAGTCCTAGGAACAACATTGTTAACATGCGATGACTTCCATGACGATCCAACAATAATAATCTTACCAAGTTAGGTATATACCATGATCTATAAAAAATTACTTGCTATATATCATGGAAACCCTATTACATCATATATATTACATGATGGCATAACCATACCACAACTAGTTAATAGCCTCTTCAATGAAAACAATGCATGTTTAAGTAAACACTGGCACTACTAGGATACTTTTGCAAAAGAAAAAACGAAAGAGTTTGTTTTGATATAATAAAAAATCTCTTCCTAAACTTTAGAACCATGGTAGGAACTACACAATTAC
>MNCI01031912.1:0-20618 GCA_015680685.1 Gnetum montanum
TTGGTAGTTCGAAGGGAGTGCTGGATCTCCTAGAGCAGCAGAACCAGGTCCTGCAGGTGGTGTCGCTTCATAAACGCTGCCTGGTGCTTTCCCACAAGCCACGTCATGAGCGGCTGCAGTCTGGCCACAAGCAGGTGGGATAATAACCACAACAAAGAGTTACAGACCCCAATGGGGTAGAAATGACCGGGGGATGTGGGATTCTCCGTCTTCGGTAGTAACACCACGCGCAAGCGGTTAATTTCATTTCGCACCTGTCTCTGTGCCAACATGTGATTAAACGCGTCCAGCAGGTTTTTCCCAAGAACATCCTCGAAATTTGCAAAAAATTCAATGGGCCAGCCGTCTGGCCTAGGCGCCTTGTTGGTAGGCATTCCCTGCAGCACCGCGTGTAGTTCCTGGCGCGTGAATGGCCTCAGGAGCCGAAAATTATCGGCCTAGCTCAAAACTCTATTTACGGGAACCGAAATGGGGTTCGTTGGCTGCCATTCCCACACCTGCCGCTAGTAATGCAAGAGGCTGCTAGCGCGCGTCAGCGACTCACTTTGCAGGAGGCACTAAATCGGGTCGTTTCGGGAGCCGCGGTGTGCCTTCGTCGTAGAGAAGAAAAATTTTGTGTGCCGATCTCCCACCCTCAGCCACTGTACACGGGCCTACTGATGCTAGTACTCCTCCTCCTCATGGTGCAGGAGCTGCAGCTCAGCCTACAGGGCAACCTCCTCCCCGGTATGGTTGGCGCCACTCCCTTGCTACTCCTGCAGCGATTGAATGTTCTGCAGTTTGGCCTACAACTGGCTGCGGCCTGTTCTGAATCGGTATTTTTCGGTAGGAGTGATATTTTTAATTTGCTGTTTCAATGTCTGCAGCCCATTTTTGAGGAATTTATGTGGGTCCCCCGAGGTGCTGTAATTCTGCCAGATGTCTTGCACCAATTTCTGAAGCCACCGCGTGCGGATCCAGGTGCGCTCGAAGCGGAAGATACGCAATTTCTGGAACTCACCCTGCTCCAGTTTGCAGAAGATGGGCTGGTGATCAGAGGCCATGCGGGCACCACCGAAAGCCTGAAAATCTCACTCTTTCAGTAAGTATTCGCTAGCCCAGGCGCGCTCAATTCAGGACTAGACCCTCACGGCGCCTTGCCTACGATTGCTCCATATGTATGCGCAGCCGGTAATTTCCATATCAGTCAAATTATACTGCTGCAACAGGGCGAGCATCTCGATTGCCCAAATCAGTCAAATTATACTGCTTCAACAGGGCGAGCATCTCGATTGCCCCTGGGGGCTCTGCCAAATTATCACCTATCTTTTCCCAGGCGAAGAGCCTCTGGTTGAAATCGCCAATTAAAAGCCAGCTAGCCCCCTGGGGAACTAGCCCCGCAACTCGAGAGAGCTCCTGCAAATGCGCCTGCCACCCTTGGGCACCGTAGACATTTGTAATCCAAACGTCCAGTTCGGGTAGATGCACCGTAATGCTTTTTGTACGTTTGATACTTTTTGTACGTTTGATGCGCCTGCCACTCTGGAGTACGTTTGATACTTTTTGTTGAACAGTTTTAGCATCGTACTCTACCTCCTGATGCTCTTTGGTTCTACGGACCAGTACCAGCTCTTTGCTTCTTTTGTGAGTATCCTTGGGAACAACTTAAGTTTTTGCCACTCACTATCTAAATTCTGCAAGGCACAGGCATCGTGGAATGCCTATAAATAATTTTGTAGATTAGCATTGTATCCCCCTTCAAACTATGGGATGTCGTTCATGTCTAATTGTTTGATCTGACTATCCTTTAAATGCTTTGTGGGAATCCTAACTGCCTTCGTAATGTCAAGCATACTTCAAGTTGTGAGTAGGGGCTCATCATGATTGTCTCTTCCATGACACCTGTGATGTCTACGTTGTTCCCTACTCTCCCTACATCCTTGTCCTTGTCCTCTCTCTCAACTTTCATGTCAAGGTCTTTCATCATTTTTACTTATATCCTTGCATTCATGGTGGCTGTGCCCAGATGTGGAAGGAGATGATGAGTGATGTGAAGAAGGGAAAGAAGAAGGGAAAGAAGAAGGGGAACCATTGCCATGATGATGTTTCTTGCCTTCTCTTCAGCTGCTACAGCCCCAATCATTGTGATGATCAAAGTGCCCATCCTTAGCATGAGTGGTTGTTCCTTTTGTGAACAGCTGCTGTTCATGGGCATCAGAACTAGGGATATGTATCATTGATTATAGGTTCTGATACTCATCCTCCTCACCATTGTTAGGAGGGGGAACATCCTTTATTAAAGAACCCATGATAAAGGGTTCCTCATCTCCTATTTTGCTAAGGACGTGCGGGGCTTTGCCCTTCAAAAAGGCATGTTAACACTCCTATCTTAAATCTCTCATACGTTGGGCATCTGTGGGATAATAATCCCTCATGTCAAAATCTTCTGCAACGTATTCTATGAAATGCTCTTGCATGCTAATCTGTACCAAGGCATGGAAAAGCATGAGAGAGATTGATCGATCTGGGGGTAACACAATGTTACCTTGCAAATCTCTCCACCACAGTTTTTCATCCTGATGGAGAATAAAATTAAAGTTAGGAATATACTTATTGGGATGAGTATATGTCATTCTATATTTTTTAGGACCTGCCTGATTTTGGTTATGTTTTTTATCTTGCCGACTATCTCATGTGTGGTCCTTAGGCGGTGAGTTGCTCTTATGAGAAGAAGATATTTTTTATTGGTGTGCTATTTCACTATTATATAAATTTTTATCTTGATTAACTTGAAGGTTTGTTAAGGCTCACAAAGATGTGAGTGATATCCCTAATGTTCTATTTGGCGCACAAACACTTAGTCCCCGGCAACGGTGCCAATGATGAGTGGCGAGGTACCCCTACACTCAACCATACGAAATGAGCGTAGCATGCACGATCCTGTTGAACTCCATAGACTAAATGCCTAAACACCCCATGGAACACTTGGGGTTAATCATTTGTTGTCTTCCCAAACTTACTTGTTGTTGTCACGGTGTATGGTTAAGTAAGTCCGAGGTATATGATTTTTTGGTCTTTTCTAGTTTTATGTCTTCTATGCTAAGAGCAAAGGGTTGAGAGACTAAATAACTTTAAGTAAGGACCTAAGTCTAAATTAACTAGCGTTAGCATCCATTTCCACTTACCGTACACACCTTGAACTATGCAACTATGGCTACCAAATGCTAATTGTTACTGGGTTCACCACACGTAACGCACGTGCTCGAAGTGGTCTTACTAAGGTACCTAACTAGCCTAAGAATGATGAGCAGCTGATTCCTTGACTAGCTGTACACACCCAAAGATGCTCGTAATCAAGTCGTACTCATCCCGTGTTCTAGGAGACAAGGGTGAGAGAATCTAATCATGATGAGTGGTTGATTCCTTAGTTAGCCATACACATTCATCAATGCTCGTAACCAAGTAGTACTCATGTCACGCTAACAATAGGTAATAAATAACATGTAATAAAACTTATCCATGTACTGCAAGGTTTATCCACAAAGCTCATTTTTATTGCCATACACAACTTGCGCTCAGGTACAAAGCTGCTCGAATAAAGAACCATTCACTTGGGGACTCCTACTACGGGCACATGGAAAATATTCTATCTCTGGGATGATCAATCTGCCAGATCTTCACTACTTCTAGCCTAGGATGATAAATGAGGGGAGTGCCACCTCTTATTTATAGATTTGACAGAAAACTACGATATCGCATGGGATGGGATATCGTGACGGCCGCGATATCGTGTACGCGATATCACAGTGCATGCGATATCGTGTCTCATCACTAGATCTTTAGGATTAAATTTTCTAGCATTAAGACATGGAATACTAGATGGTACTAGAATGGATACTAAAGCTCATATGTAACTAGATTTACATGAGCAAGAACTTTAAAATATTCATTAAAATGCCTTAGGAATTTTTGACTAGCATCCTTATTAAGCATCATCTATAATATGCAATCCATATTTAGTAAGGTCCATTCATCAACCTTAAACTCCAACAATCTATGTTTGCTATCACCATACTTTTTGATATGTTGAATAGACTTTCACGGTACAATCAAGTAACTTAAAATTAATTAGTCAAATATTTTACAAATTTATCTAAATAAAGATACCTTAAGATGAAGTTTTTAATAGTTGGGGTGTATCAAAATTTTGAAATAAATTTATATCAAAATGGAATATTTTTATTGATCATGAGTCAATCATGACTTAACCATGAATTATGATTTGCAATACCCTTAGTTTTGATGATGATAGAACTAGAGAGACATAATTTTTGAGGGGATGATAACCCTACCATGAGTTGTAAGGAATTTTCCTTTATCAACATTCACAAGTGCACCACAATTCATGGTCACTATACCATGAAAATACCATGAGTCATAGTGAATTTTCCTTAACTAAAAAACCAATCACAAGATGATCATGAATCATGGTTGATTCCTTTGTGCAACCACAACTCATGGTTAATAATAACTTGTTTTGATGTGATCATGATGTTGTTTCGTAAGGGAACCATAAGTCATGGTTTAAAGAAAAGAGATGTTTGCAATACCACAAGTCATGGTGCTGGTGATATGAAGCCTACAATACCATGAATGCACCATAATTCATGATGAAAATGAATTTTGTTAATATCTTGTGATTTACAAGATAGAATTTGATGAACTTCATATCAATGGAATTGCCTCAAGATGCTTTTCAACCTCAAATAAAAACATTAGATTTTATCTTAAAGAATAAGTGAAAAATTATCTTCAAATTTGATAGTAATTATTAGACTTATGAACTTGATGGTCTTGTTGAAGAAAACTTATAATAGATAAAATTTGTCATGTGAAAAATAATAAATGCTATTGATGATGAATTGATAAAGATTGTAGATGATTATTGATGGAGTAATGAAGTTGTTAGGGGATGTGGATAGATGAATGGTAGAATTGTTGGATTACACTAGTTAAGGAGAATTATGAATGAGAGAAAGAATGTATAGGAGAAATAATAGAATGAGAGAGGAGAATGTGAACAAAAAATTCATGTAGTTATTTACTACCTTACTACCTTAGAAAACAAAGTGTTACAATATCATATGGCCATTTTATTTATAAAAAATAATGGGATCATGCTTGGAGATATTGAAGAGGCAATTCCCACTAGAAACAACATGGAAATAACTCTAAAAAATGATGGATTAGGACCAAAAAATAGTACATTCATTCACCAATCTGGAAATAATAATAAAATAATAATAAAAGTTTATTTATTTTATATTTTTGTCTTCAAGTAGTGTTCAAGGTCTCCATTTTGGGGATGTTAGAACCTAAAATAAGTGAAATAGAGGTATATCCCAAGATTTATAGAATAGAACCTATGACCTAGGATTTCCAAGCCAAGACTTATACTACTAGGATAACATCGCATTGTTCAAGTCCTTAATTTGAATAGTTCTTGTCTTCTTGCATGTCATACTAATGTTGATAGTCCCTCCTTTAGGGTGAGATGCAAGATCTAATTCTTATCTTCTAGTTTTCAAAACTTCAATGAGCTTATTGAGGTCTTTAGTCCTATATAGAAGAATAAATTTTCTTAGTATATTTACAAGTTTATCATTCATATCCACATGAATGGATTTGACATTTTCCACTACTTCTTGCTTTATAAAATAATATTTTATATCTATATGTTTTGACTTCTTGTGATGCACATGTTCATTGGAAATTTGGATGGAAGTTTGATTTTCATTAAATAATTTGATAGGAAGGTCAACTTAGAATTCTAAATTAGTGACGAGTTTTTCAAGCCAAGGTATATGTTGGCTACATTCAATCATTGCTGTGAATTCAACTTCACATGTTGATAGATTGATGTAAGTTTGTTTATTTGATTTCTAATAAATTAGATTATCTCCATGAATTATTATTATTCCTAAAGTTTAGTTTCTATCATTATGATCTCCTCTTCAATCAGCATTTGAGCAAGCATTAAAGTGTATATTTTCCTTGGTGTATGTGATTCCATGCCATTGACATATTTTATAACATGTGTAAACCCATTTTGCTAACTTTGTCTTTGTTCTTGCATGAATTGTGATAAGTATGAAGTAGCAAACTTGAGCTTAGGTCTTGTATGAATTCTTTATTGTAATTGTTGCCTTCATTTGCTTATTCAAATCTTTAGAATCTTTGAGCTCAAATTTTAGCATTGTTATTTTTTTTGCTCATTTTGAATTAGAAATTGTTTGAGCTTTATAACTCTATTGTTGGCTACTTGTCCTATATCTCTAACTAAAAGATCTATAGCTTTAAACATATCTTAATGAGTCACTACAATATTTTGCTCTCATGTTAGTGGATCATTCTATTTATAAGAAAAAATAATGTTTATTTTTATTTTTGTCTTAGTTTGAAGATTTTGGCTTAAGATAATTCTTTCTTCTTTTTCCTTTACTTTTAAGGATCTTACATCTTTCATCAAATAACCAAAAGGAAAATTCAATGTAGTTAGAGCCAATGATGATTCAGGGGTTTAGCTCTCACCTTATTTAAGTTTTTGTTGTTGTTATTGTTGTAATTGTTGCTATTCCAGATATTGTTTCTCTAATAGCTTTTACTAATTTTTCTTATTCACCTTGATTATTTCAATTCTAGCTTTTCTAGTTGCTTAAACTCTAATAAATTCAACACTATCGATAGGAAATCATTCATTAGACAAATCTTTTTTTAGATTGTTAAAATTAGTAATTTTCTTTCATTATGGTTATGTAATTCTAAGGGAAGTCTCTAGCTATAGGATGATCTCTAGTCTTCAACCATCAATATGATTCCACTATAAGCTTATCACATGATGATGCTAAGAGCCTTATTGACAAACTTCTTAGCTATTCTTCTACTTCAGCCCTAGCTTGATTTACTTTTTTATCTAAAGCTATTTGATAAACAATGTTTGTCTCATATGGCTAATGAGCTTTCCTTGTTTTTATAGGTCATGTAGCCATATTTTCTCTCTCTAACACTTAGCCATATTTTCTCTCTTCAACATGTAGCCATATTTTCTCACACTGCACACTTGGCCCAAAACACACTTGGGACTTATTAGCCAGCCCGTACATTGCCCCGTCACACATCACTATGGAGTCATCTCAAAACTCTAATGCATGCATCTTCGTAATCCTCACACAGGAATAGTACAACTTTCTCTATGTGAAGATTTAGGGCAACCTTCCCCTTGACACCACAGAATAGGAGGAAAAATGAAACTTTGAGCACATATACATGGGAGATCATGAATTTGTCCCCTCTGTATATGACATCATCCCCCTTTCTAAGCCTCACCACTGACTCATCTCTCAGCTCCTTCTGGAAAGGAGCCAAAACACACGACGACCCACTAAGGAGCCCCAAAACAAACATGATGTAGATGACTTCGAGGCACAATCTAAACCTGATGATTCATAACATACCCTCAGTCCCCATGCCTACCTAAACCCATCATTCCACCCTCATGTGGGACAAACAGCACCTTACCAAGTATCAATGAGCACACAAGCACCAATGTCCTGACATGGACTACCCACATCCACATCCACCTAGTACATGCCGCCAGTGCAAACACATCGAACCACTTTCATTACATCAACCCCACACATTCAGGGTGTCACCCCACAGTTAGTGGCTTGACAAGGAACCACATCCCTTGTTCAAAAACTCACTTACTTCAGTGTGCTACACCTTGCAATCCCAACTCCGAACGTTGCTCCATAGCAGCAACTGATAACATAATCTCCCCAACCAACTAATCTACCTACTGCTCAAGAGTGGGCAGAAGCAAAAAAATGGATGCAAGCGTTAGCTGACGAGGTAAAGCACCTCAAAACTAAAGCAGTTAAAGTACTGGACTTCTACCATGACGATCCAATTAACTCTTTAGTGCCACCATTAGCTTTACCTAAGGGAATCACACTGCCCCAGTTAACCAAGTACAATGGGAAGGGAGATCTGAATGCTCACTTAGTCACATTTCGATTAGAAACTCTATTGCTTCAAGCTTGGCCCCACACAATCTTGCATGTGTTTGCTATATCGTTAACAGGCGTAGCCTTAGACTAGTACCGAGCCCTGTCATGTAACTCCATATCCTCTCTTGAGGATCTTTTACACTAGTTCATCACTCGGTTTAAGTACAACCTCAAGCTTGAGGCCACACTAGACACTCTAATATAGGTGAAACAAGCACCACTAGAGCCTATGCAAAAGTTCATTCAATGATGGAGCGCAGTCGTTAACAAACTTCATGAGCCCATCCCTAAAACATATTTGCTTACTATTTTCAAGGGAGCCATAAATGACTTTGTTAAGTTAAAACTATACTGCTTAAGTGCTCAAATGTTGAGCCAAGCATTCACGCAGATCAAGAACATTGAACAAGCTACACAGACCAGTAATGCCCCCGCCTATGTGGCTTACAAGAACCAACACGTTGCCAAACAACAGACAACAACGGAAACTGTAGCTGCAAGCACAAAAATAAAAAAGACCAGTACCAACCTACCTACAATGATAGGGGCCACCCCAAGGTCCAACTTTCAGTTCAAGGATCACTCTAAGTATACATCTCTACCCATGCGACCCTCTGAACTACTAGAGAAACTCCTCAAAATTGGACGGATCCAATACAAACAAGTAGCGGAGAATGCCCTCTGAAGACATGATAGGTACTGTGAGCTACTAAGGAACTCCACCTTAGTAGCACCAAATGAGCCCCTAATCCCATGACACATCAAATTAGATCAATTCTTTCACTACCACCAAATGTCCGATCACAATACCGACAACTGTCGTGCCTTACAGGATGATATTCAAACAATGATAGATCAGGGACAACTCAACATCAACACCCTGAGTCAACCTAGCATAGATGATGCCTCCTATTTCATAAACTCCATTAGCATAGCAAGCAAGCCCAAACCCATGCGAAAAAATTTCATGATCCATGTGTCTCTTAGCAAGGCAACGATCCCCTCCACCTCCATGAGCAAGAGGCCTCCCATTGTCATCTAGGTGCCACCTTGAGCACCTGCACAACCTTTTGTGGTCAAAGCATAATCGCAATCATCTGCTAAGATGTTAAACTAGCATGATGCATTGACCACAATCGCAAAGAAACCTTTCGTCATCAAGGTGCCACAATAAGCTAGTCAAACACCAACAACTCCTCCCAAACTACCATTTTTCATAAAGGTTCCACCACGTGATAGCCCCTCACCTACCCAAAGCCCAATAATAGGAAACATCTCAACCTCTTCTCCCTCAAGAGTGAACCTTGCCAACAACATGGGTAAGCCTATGAAATGGTAGCAGACGAGTACAAACGAACAACGAACAACATCCATAGCCGAAACAAAAGCCACACCAGGTAAGAAACAATCAAATGTTGGGGCCCATGCCCCTAATCTCAAGAAAACTAGGCCTAAGCCCTCTACATAAGAGGCCCATCCCTCAACCCACATGAAGGAAGCCAAAGCCAACATAATGACCATCAATACAAACTTCATAGCTGCACTAGCCCAGGTAAAACAAATGCTAAAATAACATAACATAATGATGAGCTTGTATGACCTGGTCATGACTTCAACCACTCACCACGAAGCCTTGGGTCAAATTTTAGCATCCATTCCTATTATAGAGGACATCCTTGTAAACGAGGAATCCATCCATACAACGATTTTACAACACACACTGCAAGGATTGGTTTCAAACACCTTAGCCTTCCATGATGATGTAGTTAAAGTCAACCCCGAACAAGGGGAGGTCACAATAGCTTCATTGGCAATTAGTGTATCTGTTGGGTAGTTTACCATTCGTAGAGTGCATGTTGATGATGGTGCAGCAACAAACGTAGCTTTATACTCCATCATTGACAAAGTAGGCATGATAGACAAGATCATGCCAGCAGAAACCACATGTTTAAAATCCTTCAACGGATCACGTGTCATAGTTAAGGGAATAATCAACTTAGCCTTTGTGGAAGGAGAACAACTCCCCATCAGTGCGGAATTCAATTTCATAGAAGAGATGCCAAGTTTCAACATGATTCTTGACAGATCTTGGCTAGCCCAACAACGGGCCATTTTCTCACTGATACATCAAGAAATCCACCTTCCATACGAAGGTGCACAAGTCATCATACATGGAAATAACACTCTTTTTCAAGCCATCCACAACATGGACATGTCACAAGTCTTGAAAGAAGAGTCTCTTGATGGAACACCCATGGCAACAAATGCAACACCTAGAGCTAAAACACCTGAATGAGTGGAAAAAACTGAAAGCCTCCCAGAGCAACCAAAGCCTAGCACACATCCTAGACCACATCTAGCTAGGAAACAACCACATGATCAAGGCTCCCTTGTGGCTAAAAGCATGTTTGATCCCTACCCACTCTTCACCTTTGTTCGTTATGCATACGTCACCTTCATTTGCATTGTACTAGCTTACGCGTTTACATGCGGCCCGAAAAGGCCTTAAACTAGCACATGGCTCGGTACGACTTTAAACTGCCACACACGGCCCAAAAAGGCCCTAAACTATGGCTTTTCACATGGTTTTCTATTTTTCTTATGCATTTAGGTTCTGTTTTCAGCAATTACTACTTGACATTGTGTTCTCTAATTTCTTATTTTGCAAGATCACTTAGACGTACATGAATGCATCCACACTTTTTCCTAGCATCACGATGGTAAAATGATACCACAGATTCATCTTGGCATCATGATGGTAAACTAATACCACAAACTCATCCTGGAATCATGACGATAAACTAATACCACAGATTCGTCTTGTAATCATGACTATAAAATGATACCACAGAGAGGTCTTGGCATTATGACCTAAAAATGATACCCCAGATCATCCAGAATGACAATAAACTACCACACTCTCATTTGACAAAGTCTGCTAAGACTATAAACTAGCTCCCCTCTCCATAGTCTGCCACAACTATAAACTAGCATTGCACTATCTGCTATGATGCTAAACTGGCAACGTCCAACAGGTTATGACATAAAACTAATCCATGACAATCTGCAAAGACTATAAACTGACAACTTCCTCATTGGCCTACTAATTTTTTGCTGTAATCAAATGACATTTCATCATCAACCTGCTCAATGAATTCATCGCATGAACTCTGAAAACATTGTTGCTACTCAATTTTGTTTGCCTACGGTTGCACACGGTGTCTCCATCCCATCGGTTTCATCCATGTTTAAAGTGTTAAGATAACTCATTCACTTGTGGTTTTCTTGTCTTCTTGGAGCTGTGGTTGTAGGATGATACCCAAAGGTGTTCATACATGGATGCACTTCATCACGGTGACGAGGTACCACATTGTTCCTAATGCATGTAACCAGGTTAATCAAACCGTTGACAAGTACATTTCCAGTTTTCCAAACATCCCTTATTCCCTAGCATGTTCTCTCTACCCTATTTAGTTACATCTCTTGGATACATCCCATTCACCCCAAAACTTGAACCACACTGTTGCACATTGTAACTCTCCAGGATATTGTGCAACATGGCATAGCCCATGATATAATCACAAGCACACGAGCATGAGTACAACAAAAAAAATGCTCTTTCCACAATAAAAAAATGAAAAACAAAAAAAATTAAGAAATAAAAAGATAAAAAAAATGAAAGAGAAAAATCCATCACAAGACCCTTGGCATTTCCCATACAAGCCCTAGGTAGGAAGGTACTTGTCTTGAAAGAAAACACTTGTGTCTCAAACAATCATGTTGCATCCCACCGCGTGGCTTTGGCTATTGGACAATGGGTTTCCTTTGACACTCAACAAGGGTCTTGTTTCTCCAAAAAATGCACCACTTCACCGCATGGCTCTAGTTGTGACAACGAGTTCTCTTAAATAGGATACAAGAGCTTTGTTCCTCCAAAGGACGCACATCCCATGCCTTGGTCCCAAGTTCGCTAGATACTAACTATTGACAAGGACCAAAATCATGTGTTCACACAAGAGCATTTCTCTTCTCATAGTTACAAACCTTCTCCCTATACATCTTAAAACCTCATTTCCCAATCCCATGTACTTCTGAACACGATGCGATGACATCTGGCCAAGTGCCACAAAACAATGCTTGATACCCAATTGCTCGTGGTGTTTTGTACTTCTTTGTCGACACCTCTTAGGTAAATTCCTATAGGTGTCAACAAAGAGGGACCAATGAAAACACCAAAAAAATTTGTCCTAGCACTTTCAAACAAGATTCAAGCTAAGTCATGTAGCTGCCTAAGCATGAGTACAACATGACCAAACTTGGAGGCCTCTGAAACAGCCCCCAATGGTTCACGATTCAACAAGAAAGGTTCCCCCAAGGCCCAAAGGCAATTGCACCAGCTTTCAGTATCTAGAATCAAAAGTTTTGGGCCCAAAATTCTTGGTTTTGGCTAAGTATACTTTGGCTACTTTTTCAAACACTGCACAGCGTAATGCCCAGCATCATCAACCAAAATAAGGCCAAAACAACATCCAAATCAGCCCAAATTTGGCACACAAAATCATCATGACCCATGGCATGTAGATCCACTCTAAAAATGGGTCTCACAAGTCAAAAACAGGTTCAAAATGCACTATTTTCATGTCATTCGCTATTAGTCATGCTGACATGCTTTCAGCAACGTAAGGATCAGCGTCACCAACTTTTGGAGCCCCAAAACAGAGCCAAAACAACCTCTAAATGAGCTCAAATTTGACAAGAAGCACCCTTTGGAACTCAGGCATGCAGATCCACTTCGAAAATTGGTCTCATAGGTCAAAAATGGGCTGAAAATGCATCATAAACATTGGACACGTTGATGGTCACACTTACATTTTGGGACATTGGACGCTAGACGTTGATGCCACCATAGATTTGCAGATCCAGAGGCCAGACATCCAAATCCACTCTTTTACTTTAACATTCTTTGTACATTTTGCATTTTTTAGTGTATCAAGCTCTTACATTATGGATCACACATGCTAGCATAAGAGATCTTGGCCACGCTGCACCTTGTACATTGTAAAATTCTATGCACCCAGTCAAAATGTTCACACCTGTTGCCCGATACGCATTTCCCACATCCAGTAACCATAGATCTTCAACACAGATCTAAATTCTATGCTTAAACCTGCATAAATACCCTAATCTCACACTAAACTAGGGTTTGGTTGGAAATTCTAAAACACACAAGAGCATAGAATGCTAGGAATCAAACTTGGTTACACTGAGCAAGGGAAATCTTGGTCATGTTGTAGAACCTGCAACTAGAAACCTATATTCCCTAGTAGAACTTGCCTTCATTTTTCCAGCTTTCCCTCACATGAAGGAAAGGTCTACTGTATCTCTTCGGAGATCTTTAGGCGTTCATTTTTTTTCTCTTCCAGCCTTACACTGACGATTTTGGACTATACACCAATGTCTCAATATACTACCTAAGCTAAGCATTAGTTACCTATGAAGAAATGTATAATTATGTGGAAAAGAATTGCCTTGCCTTGGTCTTCACACTTAACAAGTGGAGGCACTATCATTTCTATATCCAAGTCAACATCATCTACAAAAGTAATGTACTCTGAACAATTACAATGAATATTTACAAGAGTAGTTGTATTGCACATTGGAAAGAAATAATTGTGAAGTTTGACCTACATTACATAGTGCAAGCATAAACCAAAGGTCAAGTAATAATTGCATAACTTACAGCTTCCCTAATCGATGATCAAGAAATGATAGATCCAAAATTCTTGGATGAGCATGTTACTATTATAAGCCAACTACCTGCTAACTTTGAGGCACTCTTATACTTCAATGGTGCTTCAACCTCTCAAGGGGGTAGTGTCACTATTATAATCACATTTCCCTATAGGGAGGTTTGACCCTTCATATATCACTTTTAATTTTCATGCAGTAACAATGTGATGGAGTATGAGGGTCTTCTTAAAGTTATCTTAGCAACTCATGACCTAGGAATAAAAAACTTAGCAATTTGAGGTGACTTTCAATTGGTTGTCAACCAAGTCATAGAGGTATGCACTTGTAAAGCTCAACACTTGCAATCTTATTGTGACCTAGCAAAGCACTTGCATAAGCAATTTACAATTGTTGATGTTCAGTGTCATTATTGATGCATTAGCTACATTAGCCTTAAGCATTGCACCTAAAATGTTTCACACCTTGCCCACTTTGATGATGGATTGCACTATGCCTATCATGAAAACAATTGACATTGCATCTATAGCCACACTAAGCACAACCCATGCAATAGAGTGGTACCATGAAATTAGGGTGTACCTTCTATAGGGTGAACCTCCATAGCATCTAACCACTACTCAAAAGGATGTAGTGTAGAAATGATCATGATAGTACAACATCATGGGTGATATCACACTATGCCAAAAATCCTATGATGACATACTGTTGACCTACGTTAGTAATAGCAAAGCATAGACAACCATTAAACAAGTCCATGAGGGATTCTACAAAAGGCACATAACACCTAGGGAAATGGTAGTAAAGGTTAGATGCTTAGAAAACTATTGGTCTTACATGGAGTGCGATTGTATCTCCAAGGCCAAGATGTGCAACACGTGTCAATGGCATGATAACTTAATGCATGTGCCACCAACTGAACTGCATACAACATAGATCACATGGCTATTACAATGTTGGGTGTCAGACATCATAGGGCCTATAACACCTACATCCTCCATGGGACATATCTTCATTATAACCACAATTGAGTATTTTATGAAGTGGGTAGAGGCTACTCTCCTTAGGAAGAGTACATTACAACAAGTCTACAAATTTATACTCAATAACATAGTGACCCGTTTTGGTTTACCCATGACCATAGTCATAGACATTAGGCCATAGTTGAGTAGTGCTAAGATTAAAGCCTTTTGCAAGTGCTTCAAAATCAAACATTCCTTTTCATCACCCTACTACCTACAGGAAAATAGCCAAGTAGAGACCATAAACAAAGTCATCATCAATATTTTAATGAAGATGCTTAGTAGCAGCAAGCAACGATGGAATGAGTAGTTGATCTATGCACTCTAGGCCTATCACACAACATGAAGAACTGCAACAAATAAGATGCCATATCGTTTGGTTCATGGATCTAAAGAAATATTACCTCTTGAATTACGAGTTCCATCACTCTATGTAATCCTCTCAAGCTTCATCGATGATGTGAAAAAAGTCAATTTGAGAACCATGGAACTCAACTTAGTAGAGGATAAGTGCATGTAGACACTTGATTGTATCGAGTGGTGCCAACAAATGCAATGACAAAAACACCATCACAATTAGCATCAATGCCCGATCAAGAAAGGGGACTTAGTCCTCAAGGTTATTCGCAAACTCATGGACAAATTCTTAGCCAACTAGGAAGGGCCTTTCTTTTTTGTCAAGGCTTATGACAATGGTGCATTCAAACTTGCTAACCATAATGATAATAAATTTGTCAATCTAGTGAACCACTCATATCTGAAGCCTTACTATGCCTGGTACATGGCACTGCATCTTTATGAAGGAAGGTAAGCAAGAGTCTACTATGACTATAAATTGACATAGAGAGTCCACTATGACTATAAACTAGCACAACAATTCTTCTATGACATTAAACTGCCATCCACATCCATTGTCCTCTATGATGCTAAATTGTCATAGAGAGTTCGCTATGACTATAAATTGGCATAGCTCATCCTTGGGTCATGACGTTAAAATAGCACAACAACCACCATCTGATACGATGTTAAATTGGCACATAGAAATTTTCTAGGACTATAAAATAGCACATCATAATCTGCTAGGACCTTAAGCTAGGTTCACAATCTACCAGGACCTTAAACTGGGTTCACAGTTCAACACACATAGTTATATGGACAAGCAAGTGATAATACTTCCAAACTCACATCATCTACACACATCTTGCGGGTAGGTCAATGACATTGTAGTTTTAGAATGAATTTCTATCATCAGAAGAGGCCTTTAGAACATTCATAGTGTCATCGCACTCCTACATTTCTTTAATCTTCTGGAAACAACCTTGGATGTTTTGTTGACCTTCCGAAGCTCCTGCCACAGTTGCTAGCACTACCAGCTCTAGGCTACACCTACAACATTACTAGCCTTGGGCATTTCATTGTTGATTGGAGCTCTCATTGTTAGCATAATCATTTGAAGTAGTGGCAGCATTATGGCTCCCATCTTCTAGTTGACTCTTTTAGGCTCTTGCCATTGCTCGAGCACCTACCACCAATGTGGCTACTAAAGCTTTTGTAGCCTTCTCACTCTAGCACCTACACTAGTTTTCTTGCATTAGCTCTTTAAGCTATTGCAACTAGTCCAACTATTGTAGTACTTACAACATCCTCACATCTAGTAGTTTAGTCACATCTCATGTTGTGTGGTTGTTTCTTATTTTCTCTACATTATATTTACAAGAAAAATCCCAAGAGGCACTCATGCAAAGATGCAATTCATTGCAGTAGCAAGTCCTCACGTTACTCTAACGTGCACAATTAGACTAGCTGAGCTACTCAAGAGTGTATATCCCTATTACCCTACTATAGCCTACTTGCATTCACCTCTTTTACCTTGCATTTCCTTGCCTTCTTTTACATCACCAAGCTTGCAATCTCTCCGATGGACATGGCATCCTCTTTAGGTGAACTGTAGAACCCATAGTAGACATAATGCAACTTGTTCTATGGGGACCCTCTATGCATTGCTCAAAGCTCAAGTGGATGTAATGCAACTCATTCCAGTGAGGAAACACCTATGGTACAGATGTAACATGGTTGCACTAAAGCAAAGCCTATTAGGTGGCATGTAGCCCACTGGACAAAAAGCATCCTACAGTTAGCATCTTGCAATGTGTAGAATCCAAAGTAGGTTTACCATATAGTCAAGAAGAAAAAAATGCAAAAAATTATAAAGGAAATGGGGAAGAACATGTCCCCAAGCATTTAGTAGAGTTGCAATTTTACAACTGGTCCAACCCTAAAGCTACATCAACCTTCTCGTAAGCACTTTAATGATAGATCATAATTTTAGGAGTATACCATTTTGGTGCCATGGATGTTGACTCTCTCACAAGAACTCCAATAAGAGGTCATTTTTTTAGTGACAAGCCATCCTAGTGCCACACCTTGAAATATCACACTATTTGCATTTCATTCTCTTGTTATCTGCTAATGCATTTCCTACATGCTTTATCTCCTACATACCATTACCTTTAGCATTCTTGAGCATGATGAAGCAACATCCAATCAAGTGTTGACAAGTGATGTTGGTGCTTGGCCTGCTATGGTGTATTATGTTCTTTGTGGACATCTCTTAGGCCACTCCTCTAGGAGCCAATGAAACACCATCAAATTTGGGCTCCTAGGTCTCGATTGTAGAATTGTCCAAGTGTCAAAACTTGGCAAATTTTTTCTAAGTATTGAGACTATGCTTTCCATTGTTGGGAATATGCTTTAGAGTGTAGTTAGTGTAGTTGGCATAGATAGCATAGATTTGCAAGATTTTTCTAAGTATCAATAGTAGCTACAAAATTTTCTAAGTGTTTTGACTATGCTCTCCCCATTGAGACTATGCTCTAGAGTGTAGTGAGTGAAGTTAGCATACAAATGGCCAATTTTGAAAATTTTCCTAAGTGTAAGGCTAGAGGTTCTCAAGTTGGCTTGAGATGGAAGAAATAGTTCAACAAATTTTCTAACTTATAAGGCTTTGATCCCTACTATGCTCCAGATCATAGTTAGTGAAGGTTGCACAAAGAAATTAGTTTTTGCTAGATTTTTCTAAGTGTTAAGCCTATGCTTTTCCTATTGAGACTAAGCTCCAAAGCGTACTTTGCACTAGACCTCATCTTTTGGCAAACTTTATCTAACTCTTGGGACTACACTCTAGATTGTAGTTAGTGTAGTCATGTAGAACTACCTCTAGAAGCCTCCATAACTCAACACCAGTCGATGTCTCCAACCTTCCTATGGTAAGCAAGATTAGCAATTTTCATTTCTTATGTATCCCCCATTTGCCCCCAAATTGCACCTATTTTTTACACCACTCGAGAGAGTGGGTAGTGTAGTCCTAGAGTGTAGTCTCCAAAACTACATTATTTTGCATTGTTTTCAAATATATTGAGGTATGTTTTTCACTTGCACATGTAGTCTTGGTGTTATATTCATAGTCTGGAAGTTTCATAGGGTCCATTGGAGCATAGTAGTAGAACATCATTTTCTTTAGTGCGAGCGTAGTTAAGACTAGCATAGTCCCAACTGCCCCTTTGCCACATGGTAGCCAATCTGTAGTTCATGCTAACCCTAGGCCTATAAATACCCTAGTGCTTCACGCCTTAGTGGTTGGAAACTCTTACATTCAATTAGGATTTTGGCATTTGTCATCCAAGCATACTTGGCATTTTGGTGAACTTTGGTACACCACTTAGCACCGTTGTGCATCACCATAGCACCGTTGCACACTACAACCCATCGTAGCTTGTAGGACACCATGGCAGCCAACTTGGTAGACCTAGACTTCACAAAAGAAATTAGTTTCTGTAGCCCAAACATCCTAAGACTATGACTATGCTACTTTGTATGTTTGTTTGTACACAGCATACCTTCTTACCTTCTCATTGTAGTTAACTATGCTCCTGCCTGTTTGGGGTGGTGTTACTTTCTCCCTCGCTCACATCTTGTACATTTTTAGCATTTTCTCTTGCATTGTATTGTACTTTCATTTTTTGCCACTTTTGCACTTATTTTCATGTTTTCACCCTTGTTTTGCATCGAAAACATTAACTATGCTCATTCCCATAGACACTATGGACGTTGCAAACACTATGCAAACCCCTCACATTCAATCATTGTAACACCCTGTAAGTCTTGGTTCAATCGACAAGACCATTCTAGGCACCCTTCCTTTGTTTCTAACAGGCCCTCACATGGACATGGGGTCAATGCTGTATGACCATGGACCTCTCAGTGTACCATTCCAACCTTTGACATTTTTAGTTGCTACACAAGGGTGATGAAATAGCATAATGGTATACTAACCAAGATCATCCTAAAATAGCATTTGTTCCAGATAAATCTTGAATGATAGTAAATACAACCTTATATGGGATCATACTTCCTATAGTAAAAGGAAATTTTATTACTCCTAGGATTTCTAATCTAGCACCACTAAATGAAACTAAAGAAGAATTATAGTTAGATAATGTAACCTATTTTTCAAGGCTAAGATGATCAATAACTATCCATCATATGACATTGGTTTTGGCTACATCATTCACATGCACCAATGGTAGTGACCTATTATCTTCAATCCATATGATGCTATAAATTAGAATCTAGCACATAGTACCCATTATAGGATGTGTCTTGATGTTCTCCCTCTTAAACACAAATAGTCATTCTTATAATATGAAAAATTTAGCATTGATTAGATCACATGAACATGGAGTTGAATATCTACAGGCATCATGATGGACTTTAGTTGCTCCTCTGACACCAAATGATGTTTCTTTAAAGTGGAAATGAGGTCAAAGAGGGAAAGATTTATCCATTTTTACTTCATGATAGCGATAATTATGACACAAGCTTATTTCTATAAGTTGAATTTTTAAAAGCTAGTGGAGGTGAAATAACATTAGATGTGGTTGATGAAGTTAAGATGACAGCATAAGGGAATTACCATTTGATATGTCTTTGAACAAAACTTTATTTTTTTTGGCTTTCTAGCCAATTTATTATCTTTTTCTTGTCAATGGTCACTACCTACTTTTGAATCTTTATGAGGATTTTGATAGGAAAGGTAGGAGTAGGAAGCAAATAAGGCTTGTGTGATTTGAATGAAGAGAATGGATGATATGAAAAATGCATAGTATAGGATGAATAGGTGTGGGAATTCTATTCCTTGGAAAAAAGGAAGTAATAGAAAATATGCTAAGATGACATAGAAGCTTCATCATAGTGAGGAGCCATGTCAATGATGAATGAAGCCCTTCATATATTGTAGGATGGAGAGAAATTGTCATCATTCCAAGGAATATTAATTAAAAAAAATTAGACATTGACAAAATAAAAAAATAGGATGAGGTAGACTAGTAATAAGAGGACTTCATGTGGATAACAAAGGAATCTTATGGGTGATTTTTTTTGGATTCTAGGTGGAAGGTTGAAATTCTTCTTAAATGGAAATTAAAAAGATTTGGATAAATTTTCATGTTTTGGCTACTACGTTGGGTGAGAATATTGAACATAATTGCTCCTTTTTCTATCAATTCCTAAACATTGTTCTTGAGAGTGTTGTAATGATTATTATCATGACCTAGTACCTCATGATAATAATAAAACTTGTTGGAATTATATGAATTAGGAATAGGTTGCCCTCCTTCCATAAGTTAGGAAGGATCAATGACTAAGATTTAAAGCCTTTTGAATCATATCTTTATTTGCTCTGAAACTTGATTAGGTTTTATGTATCCATCCTGCAATAGAATGTTAAATAGTTGCATGTACA
>MNCI01031914.1:5917-64549 GCA_015680685.1 Gnetum montanum
AATTACCAAGTGCAGAATCCTGGAATACGCTACTGGGTTACCAAGNGGAGTTAGAAAATTTTTTCATTTCTAAATTTCATAAGAAGGAAGCTGTTGCCAATTTTTCTTTGTAACTAAGAGCTCTGACACTCCATCTTCTAATTCCTATAACTCGCTTATTATTGGCTTGATTTGCATGATTTTTAGATCTACGTGATCCTAAAGTAATCATCTTAGTTGGGTGAAGGGGGGGGTGGGGAGGGTGTGGATGGCCCCAAAAAGAGGAGCACAAGGAGAACTTCCATGATTCTTAAGTAAAAGACCACAAAGTTATGGAAGAGGACAAGCAAGCAATCAAAATCTACAAGTAGAATAAGGAGAGTAGGAGGCACAATCCTTTGACATTCATCAACAAACTCCTACCATAGAGCAATCTACTCAAGTAGAAGTAGATGTTCCACTAGTGCTCGTCCAAGGATGACAACTTTGGTGTCAATCTACTCGAGTAGAAGTAGAAGTAGCAATCTATTAAGGAAAAATCCATCATGTTAATAGTTATTGTGGCTCTCAACTTTGGTCCATTTTTTGAATTTTCTCTAGATGCTATTAAGACCCAACTTCAATAATCTCCTTTGTGGCCTACTCTAACAAATAATGAAGAGTGGTGTCTAGAAGAAACACTCTAGGTTTGGCAAAATCAAAAAGCTGATGCTATAGTCAAAATTGAAGGAATCTTGGTATCTTACTCAATTAAGGAAATTATAAAGGTATTGAATGAGCCTTATCAAGGAGCAAAGATGACACAGATATTAACCAAATTTGACATAAATGCTAGGAAGCTATGGTTGTAGTGAGTGTATGGCAAGGAAGATAAAGAATACAATGAATTGACTACAGAAAAAAAGATCTATTTCAAAATTGACACTTATCACTTGTTTCCTACCAAGAGATTGAATCGAATCTCTACATATGCAGCTAGAGGGAGTGTAATATTAATAGAAAAGTTCAATGTAAACATCGCTCACCTCTACTTCACAAAAATCAAAAGGCAGTTCGAGAAGAAGAGGGAAAGGAAGTCAACACTTCTGTTTCCCTTACCTTATCTAGAAGTTATGCAAATGAGCTGGCATCCTAGGGTATACAAATGATGCATTAAGGAAGGCATAGAGTATTTCTTATGCCAAAATTCTCAAGCTAGTGCCTCCAAAAAAGGACCAATTAGAAGAACAACTAGACACTGATGAGACTACCCAAACCATAGGAAAACAATAGTAGCAACCATAAGTTCCACCACTGCTACCATAAATTACAATTTTTCAATGAGTCATCTGCAACAAATTGTAGAAACTATTAGTTGGGGAAGTAGAGGAGAGGCCAATCTATTCAAAGTTATTGATGATACAATCAGACCAATCATTTCAACCAATTCTGCTAGTGGACAAATATTGTTGTAGTTAGGAGGAGAGGCCCAGTGGTCATAACATATTTTTAGGAACACCGCATCATTCCAAGTGGTGCTTGAATTTGGAGAAGGAGCCATAGTTGTTATCATGCAGCACCATGATGTAGTGGGAGCTATATCTTATTGGAACTAGAGACACTCAAATGCTAACTGGTACCTCTATGATTCCTGCAGAACATAAAGATGTGTTAAATAGACTGTTGTAGGTAAGATAGGTTATGATAAATCTCTTTGATATTTCTTGTGATTTCACTACAACATAATCTAAATTGATTACTGTTAAAGAAAAATTAATCATGGTTGAAACCAAGGTAGAGCATGTTGAGAATGAGCTTCATTAATTAAAAGAAGAGCTTGTAGCCCTAAGAATAGAAAGAAGAGATCCAACTCATTTTATAGCACCAAATCAAATAGCATAATTCAAAATTGAGTAGATCAATGTCCTCCTTAAGAATAATAAAGACATAGTAGATGAGAAAGAAAAGGTAGTATGAAATGCTTTAGTAGCCAAACCCCAATCATATGTCCATGCCAAAGCACTTACTACCTTACAGGAAGAAAATAAACAATTCATTGTAGACAACATGAGGTTGACCATAATAGAAAAGTAGAAAAACATTCTAGAATGAGGGTCAACCAAGATATGAGCTGCCTTGCAAGAGAAAATCAAACCCTCTCTATGGAGTAGGTACATGCCATTTGAAAGAAATTAGTACATGGAAAAATGAGGCTAAGAAACATGAAAGGCTCAAGGAACATTTCTAAGATTAGGTGGGAATGTATAAACAAATCAATGAGAAATAAATCCAAATGGCAAAGGCTAGAATTAATTCAATGTCAACACAAAATTGAGAATGGAAACCCATCTTGGATAGCATGACCCACATCTACAAAGTGGAAGTAAAAAATAAATACCTGTAGATAGAGGACTTAAAAGAATCCATAATGTTAGCAAACCTCTGTTATGCTAACTTGGCCATGTTGATAATAGGTAGGCCTAGAAATGAGCTAGAACAATAAGTAGCAGTCACCTATGCCTTATATGAGAAAGAGTTTGCGAACCAAAAAGATGCTTTACAAAAACTTCAAATAGCAAACTCAGAGCTAGAAGTAGTTAAGGATGGCTACCAAGGGCAAAAATATGTAGCAAGAAATCTTGTCAAAAGATTAATAGATTACCATGAATTACCAAAGAAGGTGATGAGTCACATTTTCTTGGGTTTCGTCGATGAGGCCTTATCGATGTAACCTTGTTAATGTGGCCCTGTCGACATGGGATTTGATGCATTGATGTGGCCTCATCGATGCAGTGTCTATTTTTTCCTATAAATACGTTCTCACCCACTGTGTTTATGACAATCTTTGGTCATCGTTGTAGCGAAGCTCTTGTAGGTTTCTTGCTTGAAATTTAGAATATTTTTCTAAGTACCTACAATAGGAGTCAAAGAGTGTACCAATCTTTATTCAAGAACTATTGTACCTATGCACAGTAGTATGTGCAGCAATAAAGATAAGCTTTTTAATAAAATTTGTAGCTCTTTAAAATAGATTAATTGTTTATTTGTGCATTTAATGTTTTATGTAATTTCCTTTAATGCTTAATTAATTAAGCTAAATTAAAGTATATTAAGTAGGAATTAATTAAGCACATAAGTATGACCACTTTAAGCATACACTTGGCACTTAGTAATCCCAATAACACTTAATGTTTGATAACCCAATAGCATTAAACGTGTTTAAGATGTGTACGGTAAGTGGCAATGGATGCTTATGTTAGGATTAGCTAGGTGTAGCTACTTAGATTCAATTAGGAATTTAATTTTTTTATTTTATTTTATACATTATTCTTTACCCTCAGGTAACTTAAAGTATACAATATAAACATGACAAAAATCATGCCTCAATTGCACTTAACCATACCTTTGCATTTCACAAGTGTAATTGGGAAGACAATGATTGCAACGTTTAGTTTCACTTCCTAGAGACTAGTATACTTAGAAGGCTATAAGTCCATAGAATTCAACTGGATCGCATGTGAATGCTTAGTGAATTGTATGGTTGGGCATAGGGTGTACTCACTGCTCATCATTGGTGTTGCTGCCTAAGACTTGTAGTTTGATATGTGTGCTATCTAGGACTTAGTGAATATTAGTTAAGATTGTTGGAATGAACCCTAAGGTAACAATCATTCAAAAATAATAATAATTATTATTATAATTTAAGCACACTAAATTTTTCTTTAATCCAAAATTTCTTCTTTTCACAAGCATGATGAATCAAAACTATTAGTGCCCCAAGAATTCAAAGTAATGTACACTCATCCAAATGAGTTTGTACTTGATTTCACTTTCATCCTGCATTAGGGTGAGCAACTACAACAAAAAGATATGGAGGGTAACATTGTGTTGCCTCCCAATCGATCTATTTCTAGGACGTTGCTCCAAAATCTTAAGAGGCTTAGCATCTAGGATCTCCATGATGAATACATTTGTACAGGACCATGACTATTAAGACTACCATTCCATAGAAACATAATGCAAATAAGATTAACACTAGGAGAAGTGCCATGAAGCTACAAAAGGGAAACAGTTCACTAACCCCTTATTCCTGCTGAATAAAAATGATAATGAGGATCCTCCCTTTGGGGGTTCTCAACGTGAAGATTCTCTACCCCTAACTTTGGTGAAGGGGGCTTGAACTAAAATCTATAGTTCACTATCAATAATCTAGGTTCAAGAAAAAGTGGGAGTCAAGGTAGGAGCTCATGCAAACATCATGATGATGATAAACTTGATGATCGTGGTTGTGACAAGAAAAAAGAAGGTGCCAGACACCATGGTAGTGGTAGTCCTCCTCTTTCTTTACCCTCTTTATCTACATCTTCTTCTTCCTACTCCAAATCTGATTGAAATCATAGGGGACGAAACCATGATAGAGGTGAACAACAAGATAATGATTGTAGGCCGCACCATGAATGAAGGGGCAGTAAAAGATATCATAGGTGTCATCGAAATTATGATGATGATGAGCCTTTGCTAGTAACTCAAACCATGTTGAACATTACAAAGGTAGTCAAAAGTCCAACTAGGCATGTGAAAGATAACAGAATCAAGTGGTTGGATATGAAGAATATCCTCAAATTTGAGGGGGGATATAACTTAGATCCATATACCCATCTTCAAGCCTTTCACGATGCATGTGCCTTGCAAAACATTGAAAATGAGTGGTAGAAAATTAAGCTATTCCTGATGACACTCATCAAAGAACCAGAAAGTTGGTACCACTTCTAGGAGCCAAAATTAATTTGTAGATGGAGTACGATGCTTGAGCTATTCAACAACAAATATTAGATGTATTCTAGAGTGTCCAATTTGAGAAAATAAAAAGCCAAGGCCAGCAACAAGGAACACATGAACCCTTGGATGCAGCCATGGGTTGGTATTATTCCCTTTTACACAAATGTCCTACCCATGATTATTCTTAACGAGAGTAGCTTTGTCATATCATAGATGGGCTCTAATAAAAAATGAGGAGAACTCTTGGAGTCTATGCCCAAGGGAGACTTTTAGAACTAAGAGACCATTGGGTTTAAAGGATGATTGAGTAGGTTACAAAAGAAGAAGGTGAGTTAAGAAAACATGAGAGTGACAAGGAGTATAACTGGAACCCTTCCAACAAAAAAGGAAGGTTCAATTTTGTGACAGTGAGGGGGAGGTACCACTTGATGAAGTGGTGTAGTGAAAAACCTTGCCAATTCAAAAATATGTGTCTAAAATTTTGGTTAAGGTTGACAAAATGTGGGAATCTTTGAATGAAAAATTTTAAACTACTCTAAAAAGCAAAATAATCCAAAGAACAAGGTGCTGATCATGATCATAAGAGAAGAAAAGAAGCTAAACATGCCTACCAAAGGGATAAAGGCAAAGCTACTATAGTAGAAGAGGTTGTGGAGTCAAAACCATATGATGGTGGTGGTTGTGACATCTACCAATATTAACATCCTAAAGGATGTTGTCTTGTTGTGTTACACTTACAGGAATCTAGGGTGTATGCTATGAATCTTAGATTTGCACAAAGGCAAGCACCTAGAAGGTTTCCTTATCCTCAAGATAACCCAAGGTAATTCCACCAGCAACAATAAGCTTATTATCCAAGTGGAGCTCCACCATAACCATACAAGCAGTACCATCAGTGGCAACACCCACAATCATGGGGGATGCCACCACCAAGGTAGCAGTACCCTTATAAGAAGCCATATTCGTATGGATTCTATGTTCAGCAACCCATATTTCTGTGTGACTCTTTTAGTCACACTTCTTTCTAGCATCACTACTACCCTCCAAAGTATTATAGAACTCATTCTCCATCTCCTAGAGGAGAACCCCCATATCCTTATCACCCTTCTCATCCTTTAGAACATGTTCCTCCATCATCAACCCAATTACCACCTACTCCATTCATGCAAGGTGAAATTTCCGTGTAGCTATACCAACGTAATGCTACCAAGCTTATTAACTTGTAGCCAACTTCTCAACTGAGTGGTTTGGAACGTAGATCCTATAAAAGACCATTCTTTTGAACCAATAGTCCTACAAAGCCCTCATTAACTTATGCAATTGATCGCCCTGTGTCTCCTTCATCCTTTGCATCCATTCCTTTCAAGAGCCATTCAAACCAAATGCTTCCCAAGATCTACACAATCATGTTAATCCATGTTGTGTTTGATTAGATTAAGGTTGGCAACCTTCCTAGGAAAAGAGCTAATCCTAGAAGTCCTCTCATCTACTTGTAGATTGTTGGAAATGAGCCATGCAAGGCTCTCCTTGATTTAGGTTCTGATGTTAACCTGATTTTCCATGAAATGTACAATGCCTAGAACTTACCTCCTCTCAAGAAGAGTAATATCTATTTAGAATTGGTAGATCAGTCCATCATTGTTCCCTTGGGATTAGTGGAGGATATTGTGATCATTGTTTGTAGGTGGTTGTATCCTGCCAATTTCCTAGTGATCAAAGTTTACAATTGCAAGGGGGACTACTAATCATTATAGAAAGAGCTTGGTTTATCACTGTTGATGCACAAATGGGCATCAAAGATCTTTCCTTGGAGATTTCTATGGAAAATGCATTCAAAAAGATCAAGAAGAAGAGAGTTTCATGCATTGCATACAATGATATCGGCTGCAACTATGTGTAAAAAGTCTGGTCTATCAAAAGCATTATAACCAAAGCATGTAGACAATGTGTAGATGAATATGAAATTCAAAAGTGCCTGTACATAGCAGCCACAAAATAGGAGGTCACTCAATGGTTGACAGATGATTCTAAAAGCAGCACACTTTGCATGGAACCTACCGAGAGCCTAACTTGTGCCTATATTAAAGGCATGGATGAACTAGAGCAAGTTCATTACCAACTCTCCAATGATGAACTTGATGATACTAATTAGGGAGAGTTGGAAATCCTTGATAGTTTTAAACAATAGCCTTTAGAGTTGAAAACTCTACCTACCGGCATGAAATATGCATTTCTGAATAATGGTAAGCTGGTACTAATCAATGCCAACCTTGCTCTTAAGCAAAAAAGGATGCTCTTGAAGATGGTTAACAAATGGACAACAACCTTTGCTTGGTCATATCCTAAACTCGTAGGGATTAATCCTAGGATATGCTAGCATCACATTTATACTGATTTAACATGAAGCCAAAAAGGCAGCTGCAATAGTAATTGAACCCCAAATTAAATCATATTATCAAAGAGAAAATTAAATAACTCCTCAAGGTGGGGTTCATCTATTCAATTGTGAATAGTGAGTGGGTTAGTCCACTTTTAATTATGCCAAAGAAACGTTTTAAGTGGCAGGTTTGTATTGATTTTAGGTTATTGAACATGGTGACATTCAAAGATCATTTTCTACTGCCATTTGTGGACTAGGTGTTGGACATTATTTTTAGGAATTACTATTATAGCTATCTAGATGGTTATAATGGCTATAAACAAATTCAAATCACACTAGAGGATTAGGCCAAAACTACATTCACAAGTCCCTAGGGAAATTTTGCATATTGAAAGATGTCATTTGGTCTATGTAATGCCCTTGCAACTTTCCAATGCCTCGCTTTGAGCATTTTTCAGCAACAAATTAGTATTAAGGTGGACATCTTCATGGATGACTTCTCCATCTATAGCGCTACCTTTGAGCAAACCCTTGACTGCCTTGAGCAATTTCTTAAGAGGTGTGTGAAGACTAATCTTTAGCTTAATTGGAAAAAAAATCCATCTCATGATCTAGAAGGGCATTGTGTTAGGGCATAAGATTTCTGAAGCAAGGATTGAGATGAACTCTAAAAGGATTCAGGTCATTCAACGAATAACTCGTCAACCAGAAAATGTTAAAGATGTCTAGTCATTCCTTAGATACTAGTTACTACCAGTGATTCATAGAGAATTTCTCTAAAATTGCGAAACCATTGGTCGAGTTCACAAAGAAAGATGCTTTGTTCATATGGACCAAGGAATGCAAAAACGCATTCTAGAAGCTTAAGGAGAACCTTGTAGAAACTCCAATTCTATGAGCACCTAATTGATCTTGACCATTTCACATTATGAAAAATGCATCGAATTATGCCTTGGGAGTTGTGATTACATAGTTGAACAATCAAAAATGTCCATATTACATTCACTATGTAAACTAAAGCATTGTGGATGCACAGCTCAATTACACCACAATAGAGAAAGAGGTGATGGTTGTGTTGTGTGCTTTGGAGAAGTTTAGGCACTATGTGCTTGGATACAAGGTGTTTATGCACATTAACCATAGTGGCATTCACTTCTTGATGAATAAACTAATGGTGAGCCCCCGTGTTATACAATAGCTAGTGATCTTGTAGGAGTTTGATCTTACAATGATAGATCAAAAGGGGACTAAAAATGTGGTCACTCATCATTTGGATTGGTTATGATGAAACAACAAAAAAGGATGAGAAACTACTCTTGGATCAATTGCATGATAAACTCCTCTTTGTTGGTGTAATAAATGAACAAGTGCCTGTTGAACCAAAATGGTATGATGGCATCCTCACTTATCTTCTCACTCAAGAAATGCCACAAGAGTTAGACCACAAAACAATAGTTTCTTCATCAAGCCAAACACTTCATGGAGATTAATAGACACCTGTACAAGGTGTGCACCAATGGCCTGGTTCATTGATATGCTCCTAATGTTCATCAACTCCTCATTATCCAAGATGCTCATGAGGGTCCTTGTGGGAGCCACTATGTAGGGAGATGCATGATCATTAAAATCCTAATTTTAGGGTTGTATTGGCCAACACTCTTCAAGGATGCCCACTAATTTGGCCGCTTTTGTGAGTGCTATCAACTAGATGGTGGGATGACTACTTGAATGGAAGGACCTTAGTAGTGGATCTAATCATTGGAATCCTTCGACATTTGGCACTTAGACTTCATGGGTCCCATCACATCCATGTCAAATGGAATGGTGTACATAATAGTTGTTGTTAACTATTATATGAAATGGGCAGAAGTAGTAGCCTTCACCAACTATACATCTTCCACTACTACTCGATTTGTACAAAAAAATGTTGTAAATAGGTTTGGAATGCCATGTACACTAATTTGTAACAATGGTACTCATTTTACAAGTGCTACTTTTTGCAAGCTCATGTAATGCCTGAGGGTTGAACATAAATTAATAACCTACCACACCCAAGCCAACAGTAAAGCAAAGGTTACCAATAGAGAGATCATGGAAATATTAATTAGAACAATTAGTAAATAGAGGAGAGACTAAAGCACAAAACTTAACAATTCCCTCTAGGCATACTACTCCATATGGAAACTTCCTATAGGCTACTCTCCCTATGAGCTAGTGTATGGAAAATTACCAACTCTTCCAATTCAATCTGAGCTTCATAGACTTTCAACAGCCTGTGACCTTGAGCTTGACTTAGGCCTAGCACAAAAAGAAATATTAATTAACCCTAATGTGCAAGATGAGAATTGATTGATGGCCCTATCCTTGAATGAAGTGCATAAAGCATTTAGTAAAAAACACCATGACCTTATGATAAGGAAAGTGAAATTTCTACCTAGAGATAAGGTTCTCTACTAGAACCCCACACACGTACCTCAACGAACTAAGTTCCAAACATTATGAAAAGGGACTTATATAATTTATAAAACCTTTCCTTCTAGGGGCATGTTGATCTACAAACTTGAAAGCTTGAACAAAAATCAATTGGCCAACATGCAGTAACTTAAACCTTTCCATGAGCCCATGTAAGCTAGTGTACACAACACCTCATTGGATATATGACCTCGCTTAATCTTTTGGATATCCTCCTTTCAACTTAGTCATGGGGGAGATGGCCATCCATGCTAACTATATAAGTGGCTCTTCAATTTTTATACCTTTTTATTTTACAATTTTTTGTTTTACACTTTGTTATTTTTCCAAATTTTTTTACAACATTATTAGTATGTTTTATTTTTCTTGTATATTTTACTTTATTTTGGTGTGAATTTTTCTTATTTTCTAATAAAGTGCTTTATTGCGAATAGGACATAGTAATGTTGTAGCTATTTACTAATGGTGGTTTGTATTTACTATTTTGATTGCTAATGTCTAGTTTCTATTTTTTTAATTTTGATGACTAATAACTTAGATAAGGTTCTCTTTCATGGAACAAGTAGTGAGTCCACATCATCCACCCATCCACCCATCTACCAACTCTATGGTTTTCCTAATTTTGGAAATATGAGGTCCCTTTTTAATTAATAAAAATTTAACAAACTTGTAACCTTGGTAGTTTCCAAACTTGGGAAAGATTCAAAGGTTTAAAAAGGATGTGACTTCAAAGGAATTTAGTACTCTTTATGCCTCTCTACTTGCTTGAGTGCATGTGTGTTTTGATGGATTTCTTACTATTCCATATCGACCAATAACATGAAGTTGAATAAGTATTTGCATGGTGTGGTTCCCATCCAAAAATTCATAAAAGACCTAAAATCTAAAATAAAATAATAATAATAATAATAATAATAATAACATGATGAAAATTCAAAGCATACCTCTTAGACATAATAAATGAGATACAAGCATTTCTTATGGGACTAGAAAGACATGTTACCCATGCTTGAAGGTCCCCTCTAATCAAGGTCCTTTCTCACTTCTTGCTTTTCTTTTCTTCTCAAATAAGGAATGGTGATTACCTGTGAAAGCATTTTTGTGTCTCAAGGAGATGGACTAGTGCTAGAGTGGCAATGCAAAGTCACTGAAAGTGGTTGATTTTGGTCTAGACTAAGGATAGACTTTTATCGAATCATTTAACCATAAACTCCACAAGGGACTTCATGAGACCACGATTGGGAAATCCATTCCACTTTCTATCTTATTCATAAATGCTTTTCATAACTCACCTCACTACTAGTTTCCATGTTTTTGTTCAATTTCTTAGTTTGATGTGTGAAACTTCTTAGATAGATTCTTTTGAATTTGATCCTTAACTTTTTGTAACCATTAATCAATTGTGGGATCCATAGACTCCTTAGTTGAGGTTATGCAAGGGCAAAAATGGCATAAGCCTACTATGGGAAGGATCCACTTGCATAACTCTTGGTTGGGCTAGTTAAGTCCCTTATCCTTAGGCATTTTGGTAATAAAATATTTTGCATTTCCCATTAGTTGCATCCAACTATGTGCTCCTTAAGGCATTTATCCAAGCATTCTCCATCTTTTGTAAAATATAATTCCTCTTCATGTATCTCATTATGTTCTTAGCTTTTTGGGCTTTCATTTAACTCCAATTTCATTCACAAACTCGACAAATGGAAAACTAAACCCCTCACACTTGTGGGTAAATACCTTGTATGTAAGTCCATATGTGCATCCACCCATGTGTATTACTCTTCATGTTGGGCCCCCTCCCAAGCTACCTACTAGAAGCTAGAATGATTATTCCATGACTTTATGTGGTCCTCCAAGGATTCTCAAAAAGGCTTTCATCTCGTCGCTTGGAATATTGTTACTCTCCCCAAGAATAAGGGTGGCTTAGGCCTTTTGAAATCCTATAAGCAAGGAATTACCCTAGTTGCTAACTGGTTGGTACGGCATTTAGATGCCTCAAATATTATAGGGACCCTCCTCCAATTAAGGCTTCATCAAGCATTTTCTAAAAATAAGCCCTTCTGGAAAGGCATCCATTTTGTCAATTGGATCCTTTCCCCCCTCACTATCATTCTTCCTAGATCTCATGTTTTCAAAAGCATTTGGAGGGCCTGGCAAATTCTACACACTCACATTGACTGGACTAACGTTAAAATCAACCCTACTATCCTCTCTAGAGTGTGTCCGTGGTAGTTACCTCTGTCACTCGCTCCCCTTGCTATCACAAATGCTAAGGTGGCTACCTCATGGTATCGAAAGGATGTCATTTCCTTGAATTATCTTAGGCTGGCTAGTCGTTGGATTTTAGGGGTTGAGTTTAACACTTTATATGGGGAGTCAGCCACAATGAACCATTGCCTAGTTCAGATTTACTCTTTTCTCCACGGTCACTGGAATCTTGATGTTACAGTGCAAAGCCTTTTTCATGGCCTTCAATGGCTTAATGGGGTTAAAATCTTGCCCTACCGACCATCTATCCCCTTTCATCTCATGCATGATCCATCTGAAGTCATTCAACATTGCAATAAGTATTGGCACAAATAAGAGTCAAAAAAATTTTGGATCCCTCTCTTCCAACATAATTGGAAACTTCTGACCCTCCCCAAAATTAAGTAGTTCCTCTAATGTCTCCTTCACCATGGTCTACCTATTGGAAAACATTTAGAATATCTGAGGATTCCCAATCCCAATTGCCCTCTATGTGGTGGATAAGATGACTTTGTCCATGTATTTTGGCAATGTCCCTTTGCTTAACATGTATGGCAGTGGGCTTCCAAAGCTTTTCCATCATACAAGCTATCTCAAGAGGATGCCATATTCGGATTTTTGAACATTACTTCTGCTAATATTAATTTTCTGTTGAAAGTTATTAGGCCTACTATTTTATATTATATTTGGAAGCAAAGATGTAATGTTCTATTTCAAAAGATAGATTATTCTAATAAATGTTTGCTTACCAGGTTGGAGAAGTTGCAGATCTTTCACCTCACCCATTTTCAACTCACATCTCAAGCATCCAAGTTCAATATGGAAAGTCATCAATTGGTTCATCTCTTGCAGCTATGGGAAAGACCTGCATGTTCCAGTTACATTTAGCATCAGTAATCTCTCTACAAGGAAGCTTTCCCTTTTTATTATGTGGATTCACCATTTGAACTCTCTCTATCCTTAATTGAGAGCTCTTTTCCTCATCTAATTCTATGTCATTCTATTTTGTAACAAGCCAGTATGTGCGAACATTTGGTTGTGCCCCAACTTGGGTTTCCTCCTTTAATACTTGTTTATTTCTAAGGTGTTTCCCAAGTGTCATTCACAATGCTCTCAGTTTTCCCTTTCCTTTAACCCTATGAATTATTCAAGTTGTTGTAATTGATGCACCTTTAATTTCAATAAAACTTCTTGTTGGGGTCCAACAAACCCCCCCCCCCACAAACTCCTTGTATTTTTTGAATTTTGACTTAGTCAATAGTGGTCAATAGCCATGTCAATTAAGCCTAGTCGATGCAGCTAACTATGTCAACTTAGCCCCATCGACAAGGCCTAGTTGATGCATGTAAAAAATTCTATATATAGCACCTATCACTTAGGAATTTTTTGCCATTTGCTTCAAATGTAAGGGGAATTTTTGCAATTTTTCAAAGCTCAGAACCTTTTAAAGTCTGTAACTTTCAAACTATTTGTCCAATTCACTTTGTTCTTCTATTCTATAGCTTCCGGAGGTACACTTTATGTTGTGTGGATCACAAAGCTTAGGTTTCTAATAGAAAATTTTTTAGAATTTTTCTAACTCCTCTAGGGGTTTAATGAATAAAATAATATTAAATCATCAATGTATGGAAGTTAAATCCTTCCAACACACTCCAGTAACCTATTTAATCAAAATATAATATAATAATATTAAAATAATCAAATCCACCATGATCACAACTTAGCCAAGTGTAACTACCCTAAGAGATAAGTTATTCCAAATGTTTCAAAGTTACACATTAAGTGCTAATCCTTGGTCATGTTGTGATTATAGATGGCACCTAGACCAAAATGCCCACAAGAAGGAGGACCATTCCAAGTAAGAGAAAAATGACCTAGAGTTGGAACAAATCAGCAAGAACAAGCCCAAGAATAAGTAGCAAAAGCTCATGCAATGGGACATCTTTGAGAGGAGCCCGAAGTGGAATATGTTTGACAGATCTCCAAAGAAGTGGTCATAACTAAACAATCCCATCAAGATGAGGTGCTAGCATCGATTCCAAGACTTGAGTTCATATTGACTCAAGCCTACCTTAATCATATCAAGCCTTATATCATCCAATGTTTAGTTCTCTAAGAATTGAACTTTGGATCATTCTTAGAACATGCTCCAGTAGAAGTTAAGACACAAATGCAAAACTCTCCCATGTGGCCAATCATCACTTCTAGTGGAGAATGGTGCATGGGAGAGACATATCTCTTCTAGAATGGTAGGTGGGTAAGATCCACTGTGAAGATCAAAGACATTCAAGTGTTCTACTTAGTGGAGGCCATTGCACAAGCCCTTGGGTTGCTTGATATTGGAACAAATTTGGTAGAGATATTCACACAAGCAAGCCTCGAGGCAAAGAAGGAGTGGGCCTAACAATGGTATGGAGTGGATCGCAAGGAGTATGGTGCACTCACCTTAGCAAAGCATGTATATTTCAACATAGCAGCCTATCACCTCAATTTGACAATGAGGTCCAGTAAGGTGACCACTTTTTTTTCCCGTGCATGTGTTGATCTTCCATAGCTGATCTATCTAGAGATAGAGAAGTGACTTAAGGAACATGAACATGGAAGGAAGGCCCTACCCTTTCTCTACCTCATTAGAAAACTATGTAAAAGAGTAAGAATAGTTCACTACACTAATGATATAATCAAGCATGCTCATTCTGCCTCTTGGGCATGAAAGACAAGACCCTTGCCATAACCAAGGAAGAGGAGTAGCAACCACCACCTCCAACCACCACCTTCATTTCCCACTCATGAAATAACGCTGGAGTCCCATGCTACCCTTGAATGAATTCACAAAACCCAAGAGTAGTTCTTGCATGAGCAAGACCAACAAGTAGGAAGGAGTAGTAGAAATCCATCTATGGATCGTCCAGCGATGAGTCACCTCAACGAAGTGGCTTAAAGCATTAGCCAGATGGAGGGAGGTGGGCCAATTTTATTAGCCCAAAGAATGTAGCTACCCATGAGATGAAATCATAGCCTTCAAGACGTAACAATCATTCTCACACAATAACAACAATTCCCAAAAATCTCTGGGAATGCTGCTACTTTCTAGGTGCATATGTAGGAGGATGAGGGGGTAACTGTTTTGGTGATGTAGTACCATGGGTAGGAGATAGCAATAGAGGTGGTTGCTGATAAAATTCCTAAGGCATTAAATGCACTTGCAACGTCTACACTAGATGTTTCTACACTTAGAGATGTGTAGACTTCCATAAGAATCGTTAGCAGCATATTAAGCACAACCCAACACAAGGAGTTACTGGATTGATTAGTGGAAATCAAGCAACTAATTCCAAATATCTTTGATTTTCTAGATACAATCATTACAACCTATTTGAAGTTGCTAAAAGCAAGGGGAAAATGCATTATCATGATGAAACAACTTGAAATATCCTAGGCTTAAAACTAACACTTGGATATGAAGGTTGCTGAATTAAGAGCCTACCTTGTTGATCCTACATTTCTCAACCCTACACTAACATGTGATGAAGATTTTTAACAGCTTTAAGATAAGTTCAAGAAGGATGTAGATGTGGAGGAGACAACAATGTTTGATTAGTCCTTGGTTGATGTCACCATGCATAATATCCAAAAGGCCTTAAATTAGACTCGCCAAGAGAATGTCACTTTGATCGTAGAAAATCATGACCTGTAGAATGTTGATGTGCAGAAGTAGCAAATGCAAGATTTCATCCATCAATAGTAGGAGCAGCTAGTCAAAGTAAACACTAAACTAAGGAGATTGGCAACCAAAAACAGAAATCTCTCAATGGAAGAAGTTTGAGCTCTCTGCTAGAAATCTGCAATAGAGGTAGCTCGCTAAAAACATAAGGCTCTCAAGTTTGAGAGAGTCAAAAATATCTATAGAGATAAGGTTGATCTACAAAATGAAATTAATGAAAAACATATTCAAATGGTGAAAGCAAAAGTTAATATGGCCCTCCAATAGCTTAAAGAAGGAGGTAATGTCTAGTAGCCTATCTTTGATGGGATTAATAACTACAACAAGGTGGAGATCCACATGAAGGAGCTGTAGATCAAGGAGATGATGGAGTACATGGAGCTTTCTAGTCTCCATTATGCAAATCTAGTGATGTTGATTACTAGATAGCCATGGTTTAAATTGGAGAAATACATGTCTAGTTCGTACTTGTTGTATAAAGTTGAATTCAAGCATCACAAATACCCCAAGTAGAAGCTTGATGTGGAAAATGTAGAACTTGATGTTCTCAGGTAGCACTTCTCTAATCAATTGTCTACAATTAAGAACTTGGCCAAGAGAATGAGTGACTATTAAGAGTTGCAAAATGTAGTAAAGGCATTTGATGTTGATTGCATACTTTTCACTGCCTAGTTCATCAATGAAAAAGAGTTGGATCTTGGCAATGCCTTGTCCTTGGAATGTTCCCACATTGTCCACATTTACAATGCAACATGAACCATAAATGATCCCAAGAGTAAGGAGGAGAAGATGAAGGCACTGTTGGATACCTTTCATCTTCCACTAAAAGTTGCAACCATCGTAGGACAACCACAACCACCTTAACCATTTTATGTGTCTGAAGCAAGAAAAGGTCCTTCAGAGCCTCAGAAACCTCCATCACTTGGGATCGTTTGAACTTATTCCTTATCTTTACGTCATCAGAGGAATTATGTTTGTTATTTTTATCCTAGTATTTAATTTTTTTGTCTTAAACACAAAAATTTTGTAATGATTGTAATTCCATACACTTGAGCACTTAATGTTTGTTTGTATTTGCGTTTGTGAATGTTAGTAGTTAGTCAGTAATCCCATACCTTCCCAAAATTTTGTAAGAAACTTGTTTCTCCTTTTGTTCACTTGAGGATGAGTTTTCATTCAATCATGGGGGTATGATGAGCCATGTTTTTTTGGGTTTCATCAATGAGGCCTCATTGACATGACCCTGTTGACAAGACCTCATCGATGCAGCTATGTCGATGTGGGATTTGATGTATTAATGTGGCCTCATCAATGTAGTGTCAATTTTCACCTATAAATATGTGCTCGACCATCGTGTTTATGGAAATATTTGATCATAGTTGTAGTGGAGCTCTTGTAATTTTCTTACTTAAAAGTTAGAATATTTTTTTAGGTACCCATAGTAGGAGCCAAAGAATGTATAGATCTTTATTTGAGCACTATTATACCTAACCACGATAGTGTGTGTGGCAATAAATATAAGCTTTCTGATAAACCTTGCAGCACTTTGAAATCAATTAATTGTTTATTTATGCATTTAATATTTCTATAATCTTCTTTAATACTTTAAGTAATTAAGCTAAATTAAGCTAGATTAAGTAGCAATTAATCAAGTACATAAGTACAAACACTTTGAGCATACGCTTGGCACTTAGTAATCCAAGTAACACTTAATGTTTTGCAACCTAATAGCATTAAATGTGTTCAGGATGTGCATTGCAAGTGGGAATTGATGCTTATGTTAGAATTAGCTAGGCATAGCTAGTTAGATTCAATTAGTAATTTAATTATTTTATTTTATTTTATACATTATTCTTTATCCTTAGGTGACTTAAAGTATAAAACATAAAAATGACAAAAATCATATGTCTCAATTGCACTTAACCATACCTTTGCATTTCACAAGTGTAATTGGGAAGGCAACGATTGTAATGGTTAGTTTTATTTCTTAGAGACTAGTATACTTAGAAGGCTATAAGTCCATGGAATTCGAATGGATCGTGTGTGAATGCTTAGTGATTCATATGGTTGGGCATAAGGTCTACTTGTTACTCATCAAAAGGCCAAAGCTTTTGAAGAAGAGAGACAAAAATTTATGGCATGGTACATTAAAGCTAATCAGATGTTTCTGCAATTATCATGTTTGTGGAACATACCGAATCCATCCAACAATCATTCATCAACATGGACAGTCCATAATCCAAGAATGGAAGAATAGAATTTGTAGGCGCTCTTGAACAGATACCAATTTAAGAAGCTTATTGACAAAGGGAAGACACCTATGGAAGAGCCACCGTCACCTAAAACCACATAAGGCTACATCTAGCTTCACCAATTTTGTTCTCTGTTAAAGTTTGTCATGTCATGAATCTGTCATTTTTGTAAACTCCATTGTGACACTAAAGAGTCATGTATATAAAAGTTAGTGTCATGTAAATCTACCTTCCAATTTTGTAAGAAACTCCATCTTCCTTTTGTTTTAACTTGAGGATGAGTTTTTCGTTAGTCATGGGGGCATGATAAAGTCAAAAATTTTGCAACAATGATATCGTATCTACGATGTCATAGTTATGTTATCATATCTTAGCATATGTTATCATATAAATGATATCGCAGAGTGCATGCCAACCTATAAAAGTAACACTTAGATGCACGAATCCGTAGGAGATACATTAGCATAGTAATAGAACTCTTTCAGCTTGTTTTCTTAAATTTAGTACTTAGAAGTAATAGAGTCTTTATTCGAGTGTGATGTACTTGGACACATTGCATGCATTATAATAAAGATCAAGATTACTCTACATCATTGTAATAACACTTAGCTTAATGTTTACTATTTTCATAGTTAATGTTTACAATTATTTGCAACTTACTTTTAATGTCATTAAGCAGAATGAGTATGACTGATCTCAAGCATGTAAGTGTAACTGCTTAGTAACCTAGTAGTACTATCACTTGGGATGCCCGGCAGTGTGGTACTTGGTAATTCCAATAGTAGTTGCATGAAGTAGAAGGTGTGATTAGAAGATCAGGAATGACTGCTCATTGCATTGGTTAGTTTAGATTTGTTTTACTATCACTTAGATTTAGAAACCTTTACTTTCACTTCATGTTTACTAGGAGCCTAATGGCCAATTTAACATCAATATCATATACTGCACCATGACTTAAACTATATGTATTGATTTTACTAATTTACATGAGAAGATAATGCTTGTGAATGCTAATCAATTACTAGTATAATCACATTACCTTATCTACAAAGTTTGACTGAGATTGCGCTTGAACACTCATATCTCGTATGTTTGGGTGTTAGGTATTCTTCCATTCATTAATGAAATTTTTGTATTTTTCTTGCTTTTTAATATGATCATTTTATGCATTTCTTATTATGATTGATATCATTTCCATAAGTTGCCCTTTGTCTATTTGTAATTTCTTTCAAATCCCTTAAATCACAGTAAGTAAATTTCACATAAGTAATAAGGAAATGGATGCTTCCATGTATTTGGATGATGGCACTAGTTTCACATCGTAACATCTGATCATGGCACATGGTTGACCCCTTCAATATTGGTATTAAGTTGGCCTGAGATCACTAAGTGGGCCTAGCATTGGCACTTTGTTATTTTTGTTTGTATTAGTTTGACAGTGTGTTAGTCCTCTCTCCATAACATAGTTGGTGTTTTTTTATTTATTTTTCATATCTGTGTTTTGATCTCTCTATTTGGGTTTGGGTATGTACTAGGTTCCCCTACAATATGAAGTTGTTGTAGTGGAACTTTTAGCTATCTTGTTGGTGTTGCATTTGTAAATATTCTTGTTTAAATAATATCATCATTTCCCTAGCTCCTCTCCAAACAAAAAATATATTACTTTTTATCATAAATTTTAAGTTTTCACTGTTAAATATTAATTTTATGAAGAATAATTTTTAAGATTATAATTTAAATTTCAGGTTTTTAAGTTCTTCGTGTAATGAGTCACAATTTGGTTAGTTGTGTCGATAAGAACTTGTCGATGCATCATATCATGCGTTGACAAGGCCCCGTCGATGTAGTGTGTGTTTTCGACTAAAAATACATACCTACCAATTGTGTCTATGGCAATAGAGATTTCTTAGCAGCAAAGCTCTTGTAGTTTGTTTAATTGAGAGTTAGAATTTTCCTCTCGAGTGCCCGCAGCAGGAGTCATTAAGTGTACGGATTTTTATTCGAGCATTGTTGTACCTAAGTGCAACAATGTGTGTAGTAATAAAGACTAGCTTTCTAATAATCCTTGTAACACTTTGGATAGATTAAATTTTTTTTATGCATTTAATGTTTCCAATTATTTATTTAATGCTTTCAATTATTTATTAAATGTTTTCAGTAATTAAGTTAATGAAGCAATTAAGTAAGATAGATTAAGCACATAAGTACAACCACTTCGAGTGTAACACGTATTCGCTTGGTAATTCCAATAGCGTTATTACTTGGTACGCCCACTAGCATAGCGCTTGGTAACCTAGTAGTTGATACATGGATTCAAGATGTGTGTAGAAGGTGAGATCAGATGCGTATGTTAGGACTAGTTAGACACTAGTTAATTAGTTAATTTAAATTAGTGAATCCAATCACTTTTATCTCCCTTTGAACACCAAGCCATAAAATATAAAATGATAAAAATCAAATCCCTCAATTACACTTAACCATACTAGTGTACGTCACAAGTGTAATTGGGAAGATAACGATTGACCTTAAGGCAAAGATTCACTTCCTAGAAGACTAGTGCACTGAAAACTACATCATAAAATTGTAGGGTAGCTTGTTGCTCATCATTGCCCCAACAATTTTAAAATTGCATCATAAAATTTTAAATTTTTATATACAAATATTTAAAGTTTGAAATTGAAAATGGTTAGTTCATTATTTTGTTAGTCAAATATAATACTTCATATAGTTGACAGAATTTAAATCACTATAACATCTAACTAGCTAAATGTAGGATTGACTTTGACATAAAAACATTTATAAGAAACAAATGGTTTTGAAATAAATTTCATGTGCTTAATGGTACTAAGAAGACTAATAATTTGTTGCTTAGCTCTCTAAAACATCAATGGAAGATTAAATAGCTCAGTAGAATATAAAATTTTAGAATATTCTTTAGATTTAGCACCAAAATTTAAAGTCCACTTATGAATGATCAAAGTTTGAAGAAAACCTATAGCTTTGTGTGGGTGGGAAGGGGAAGAGGGGTGTAGACAAATATTAAATAAGTAAGAGGTTGTAAGTTAAAGTCACACATACAAGACCTTAATATTCTACCTAATTTTTATTAAATTATCATATTAATTATATGTCCTAGGCTATATATAGTAAATAGGTCACAAGTCATAGGTTTGATTTCAACAAGCACCACTAAATTATGGATTTTAACAGATTCCATAAAAGCAATTTTAAAACTAGTCAAATAAGTGAAGGCATCTCAATGGATGTAAGTAAAAATTTAATTTTATTGAAATATCTTCAAGTTTCTATATTTCCCTTATTATTAAGTTGCAGCTCATTTGTTGAGATTTATGAATTGCATTCTAAAATTCACTAATTTTATTTCAATAAGATATAGTAATTGATGAGTGATAAGGTATCCCTACTCCCAACCATACGATCATAAGTGTTTGCGCGCGATCTACTCATAGACTTTATAGTTTCTAATGCACTAGTCTTCTAGGAAGTGAATCTTTACCTTAAGGTCAATCATTGTCTTCCCAGTTACACTTGTGACGTACACTAGTATGGTTAAGTGTAATTGAGGCATCTAATTTTTATCATTTTATACTTTATGGTTTGGTGTTCAAAGAGAGATAAAAGTAATTGGATTCACTAATTTAAATTAACTAATTAACTAGTGTCTAACTAGTCCTAACATATGCATCTAGTTCCACCTTCCACCCATGTCCTAAACCCACGTATCCACTATTGGGTTACCAAGTGCTACACTACTAGGCATACCAAGCAATAACGCTACTGGAATTACCAAGTGAATATGTGTTATGCTCAAAGTGGTTGTACTTATGTGCTTAATCTATCTCGCTTATCTTACTTAATTGCTTCATTAGCTTAATTACTAGAAATCATTTAATAAATAAGTAAAAATATTTAACAAATCATTAAAAACATTTAATAAATAATTGAAAACGTTAATTGCATAAATGAAATATTTAATCTATCCAAAGTCTTGCAAGGTTTATCACAAAGCTAATCTTTATTACCACACACACTGTTGTGCTCAGGTACAACAATGATTGAATAAAGATCTGTACACTCAATGACTTCTTTTGCAAGCACTCGGGGAAATTATTCTAACTCTCAAATGAACAAACTATAAGAGCTTTGCTACTACTGAAATCTCAATGCCATAAATGTAGCTAGTAGGCACAATCGACGAGGTCTCGTCAATGCAACCAACAAAATTGTAACTCATCATATCACCATGATTGAATGAAAACTCATCCTTAAGTTCTTTTACACAATTGGGAAGGTATGGGATTATTAACTGACCTTTCATAAATAAAACAAACTAACTTGACAAAAATGAAGTGCTTGAGTGTACAAAAAAACACATTACAAAAATTGCGATGTTCATGACAAAAAATTGAACACCATGACATGACTCTTCAAAATTGGACAACACATTCCTTAAGGGCATGTAGTTTGGTAGAGAAGATCAGACAGTCCTAGGCGGAAGTGGCTGTTGAGACTTTGAGGGACCTTCACCAACTTTATGCACATGTAATGATTAAGGTAGCTACAACTATCTTGTTGCTGTTGCGACTTCTAGTAGAAGGTGGAAAGCATCCAGCAATGCTTTCATTTTCTCTTTCTTCTAGGATCATGCACCATCCACGCAACTTTGGCAATGTAGGTTGGAATGGGCACATCCCAAGGACATGGGATTGTTAGAAACAACTCCTTCACATTGATGAACTAGGCAATGAATTATTTACATTCAATGTCAAACGTTCGACTATATCCTTCAACTCTTGATAATCATTCATCTCTTTGGCTAGGTTCTCAATAGTTGATCATTGATCTATGAATCATGCTATAAGAACTTCGAGTTCAATGTTTGCAGTCTCAAGCTTCTACTTGGTGTCCTTATGATGCTTGAACTTTGCCTCGTATAAGAAATATGAGCTAGCCACTTGTTTCTCTAACTTTGACCATAGCCATCTAGTAGTTAGCATAGCCAAGTTTGCATAACAAAGATTGGCCAACTCCATGTACTCTGTCATTTCTTCTATTTGTAACTCCTTTAAGCAGATCTCTACTTTATTGTAGGTGTCAATCCCATCAACAGTGGGTTTCCAAACTTCTTTTCCTTGTTGGAGCTGCTAGAGGGCTTCATTTATTTCTGCCTTCATCATCTAGATGTGTTTCTTGTTAACTTTCATTTGCAAGCCAACCTAGTCTTTATAGTGATTTTTAACTTTTTCAAACTTTAAAGCTTCATTCTTCTAGGCAGCAATTTTGATGGCAGACTTTTGATGCAAGGCACAAACTTTCTTCATTGATAAATTTCGATTTTCTATGGCTAATTTCCTTAATTCCATATTCACCCTAGCTAGCTGCTCCTACTGTTGATGAATAAATTCTTGCATTTGTTCCTTCTAGGCATCAACATAACATAGATGATGATTTCGTGTGGTCAAAGTTTCATTCTACTAGTGCATCTAAGCCAAGTCATTCTAAATTGAATAGGTATTTGCCTCTGCTATGGAATAGTTAAAGATGGTCATTAGTAACTCCTTCTTAGCCTTCTTAAATTGTTCTTGAAACTATTGAAAAGCTTCATCTCTAGTTGTTGTTAGGCTAAGGATTGCAGGATCACCAAGGCAGGCACGTAATTTAGCAACCTTCATGGCCAAGGATTGATTTTGTGCTTAAGTCATTTAGAGTTGCCCCTTCAAAATGATGCATTTACCCCTTATGTCCAGTAGCTCCAACTAGGTTGTGGTGATGTTTTCTAGAAAATTGAAGATATCCAAAATTGGTTGCCCAATCCCCACTAGTCGATCTAGTAATTCTTCATACTAGGCTACTTTCAACTTTTCACTAACCATGCCTGCAAACATTTGCACATCTCAAAGTGTAGATATGTTAGGTACAGATGCTACAAATGCATTTAGTGCTTAGGTGACACGATCACCAACCACTTTAGCCATTGACTCTTCTCCTTTGTCTTGCATCATTAGGAAAGTTGCCCATTCACCTTCTTCCAAATGCACCGAGAAGGTGGCAGCATTCTTAGAGATTTCTAGGAATAAATGATGTTGAGATAATGACACCATCACCTATCAAGCATTGGGATTAGACCTTGTGGACAACTGCATTCATTGGGTAGATAATATTAGTCCATCCCTCTCCATCTAGCTAATTGTTCAAGCCATCTTATTAAGGTGACTCATTGCTAGTCAGTACATTGATGGATCTACACTACTAATCCCTACATGGTGCTCTTGTTCACATAAGAACTGCTCTCAAATTTCATGCAAGTGCTTAAAGGCTATGCAAGCCTCCAACAATGTTTCCTGAGTAAGCAAAGGTGGTGGCAGCTACTCCTCTTCTTGAGTTGTAGTCGGCATCTTTTCCTTCATGATTTCAGACCATGAGGCCAAAGGAGCATGCCTGATGATGTTGTTGGAATAGTGAACAATTCCTACCCTTTTGTAGAGTTTTTGAATAAGGCATAGAAAGGGTAAGGTTTTTCTTCCAAATTCATTTTTTAAACACTTTTTTATTTCCAAGTGGATGAGTTGTGAAAGGTTCATAAGAAATTTCTCACTTAGAGTAGCACATGCTCAAGTGAAAAAGGCAATCACCTTGCTTGGTCTCATCATTAGATTGAGGTGATAGGCTACAGTTTTCAAATAGATGCACTCCACCAATGTGAGCACACTGTACTCCTTATGGTCGACCCCGTAGCATTATTGAGTCTACTCCTTTTTTGGGGTTAGGATCACTCTTCGTTGATAGCTCCGCCAACTATGTTCCAATGTCAGGCAACTTCATTGCCTGCATAATACATTTGGTTGAATAGGATACCTGAATATCCTTGATCTTTATTGTAGACCCTAACCTTCTATTTCTCTCAAAGAGATATGTCTCTCTCATGTACCATTTTCCACTAGATGTGATGATTTGCCACATGGGAGAGGTTTGCAATTATGTTTTGACATCTGCTAGAGATTTCTCTAGGAATGGCCCAAAGTTTATTTCTTAAAGAACTAATCGTTGAATCTCTCAGGACCTGATGATGTCAAGGCAAGCTTAAGTCAAGGTAACTTCAAGCCTCGACATTGGTCCTAGCGCTTCTCCTCACTGTGATTATTCTGTGGGCATTTATTCTTCTAGAATCTATTGAACAAATTCCACTTTGGCCTCCTCATGAAAAGGTCCCATTGCATGGGTTTCCTCTGGTAATTCTTAGGCTTATTCTTATTAGCCCCTTCTAGCTTTGAGCCATTTCTCTCTTGGTTGAGAAGGTTCTCCTTTTTGCAAGCACTTAGGTCTTGATGCCATTTGTAATCATAATAAGACCATGGGTTAGCAATCATTGTGTAACACAAAGCAATTGGGATACCTTTATCTCAAGGATAGTTACACTTAGCTAAGTTGTGATTATGGTTGATTTTATTACTTCAATCATTATTTTATTTATGTGTTATTATTAATAAATCATCCCAGAGTTTGTTGAAAGGATTAACTCCCAAAAAATTGATGTTTGTATATTATTAAGGTTATTAACCCTTTGGGGAACTTAGAAAAATTTTCAAACAATTTCATTCTAAACCTTAAGGCTTGCAACCCCCATGAGAAAAAACTTACCTTTGATAGCTATAGGATCAAAGAATGGAGTGATTTGGACAAATGGTTGGGAAGTTAAGGGCTTTGAAAGGTTTTATGCTCTAAAAAATGGCAAAAACTCCCAATGTGTTATGAGGTAAATGAGAAAAATTTCTAAGTGCATAGCAGTACATATGGGATTTATGCACTATGTCGATGAGGCCTTGTCGATGCAACTATTAACCACCATAGACAATTGTTGACTTTGGTCAAACTTGCAAAATAAAAAGAGTTTTTGAATAAAATTAAGGTCAAATGAAAGATCAAAGGGTTAAGAATAGTATGAAAATATGAGAAGAGGGTGTTGGAGCTCATAAAGTTGGAAAAATGGAGAAAAATGATTCAGGGGATGAATGAAATAAAAGGTTAATGAGCACTAAGCGGAATACATGGTGGATTATGCGAAAGATAGGATTGTGGCAATGTTTAAGGTAAGGAACCTAAACTAACCAAACCAAGAGCTATGCAAGTGGGTCCTTCCCATAGTAGGCTCATGCCCTTGTTGCCCTTACATAACCTCAACTAAGGAGTCTGTGGGCCCCATAGTTAATTAATGGTCATGAAAAATTAAGGACCAACCAAAAAAAAATCTATCTAACAATTCAAACACATCAAATTAAAACATAGAGCATAACATAGAACCTGATAGCGTGGTGAGTTATGGTAGCATGGAGGGATGACGGAGAAGGTGGAATAAAATTTTGAATTGAGGTCATAAGAAGGCCCTTGTGGAATTTGTGTTTAAAATAACCTGAGTAGATCAAATTATAATACTTTATGATGGAGTATTGAAACCAAAAATAATTAAAACATAGGTACATCCTAAGATTTATAAAATTTTATAACTTAGTGCTATGTAGTAGAATAAAATTATTATACTTTATGGAGGGGTATTGGAACCCAAAATAATTGAAACATAAGTACACCCTAAGATTTATAGAAGTTTATAACTCAGTACTATATAGTAGAATCAAATTATTATACTTTATGGAAATGCATTGAAACCCAAAATAATTAAAACATAAGTACACCCTAATATTTATAGAAGTTTATAACTTAGTGTTATATAGTAGAATCGAATTATTATAGTTTATGAAGGAGTATTAAAACCCAAAATAATTGAAACATAAGTACACCATATCCTTAGTCTAGACCAAAACTAGTTGCTTTCAGTGACTTTGCATCATCACTCTAAGACTGGTCCACCCACACGAGACATGAGAGTGCTTCCACAAAACAACCATTATTCCATAAAGAGAAGAAAAGAGAAAAGTAGGAAGTGAGAGAGGGCCTTAGTTAGAGGGGACCTTCAAGCATATGTGCATATCTTTCTAGTCCCTTAACTAGTGCTTGTAGCCCATTTATTTATCTAAGGGGTGTACTTTGAATTACCATCATCAATTTTTTCTCTTTTTTTTTTAATTTTTGGATGGAAACCACACCATGCAAAGACTTATTCATTTATTATGTCTAAGGGGTGTGCTTTGAATTCTCATCATTTTTTTCTAGGTTTTTGGATGAGAACCACACCATGTAAAGACTTTATTGACTTCCTATTAGTGGTTGAAATGGAACAGTAAGAAGTTTGTGAAAAACACTCAAGCACTCAAGTAAGTAGAAGAGTACAAAAAGTATTCAGTTCCCTTGAAGTCACACCCTTTACAAACCTTTGAATCCTTCCTAAGTTTGGAACTACCAACGTCACCAATTGATTAAAGGTTGCTTTAATGGAAGGGACCTCAAATTCCCATGACAAGGAAAACCATAATGTTTATTAAATGGGCAGATGATGTGGACTCATTGCCTATTCCATGAAAAATAAACCATGTGATAGTCATCAGACATCGACAATCACAACATTAAGCACAAATCATCATTAGTAAACAGCAACAACAACATTGTGTCTTGTGGCAATAAAGCAATTTTATTAGCAAACATGAGGAAATATCACACTTGAACAAAACAAAACAAAACAAAGTAAAATATATAAGAAAGTGTAAAATAATTAAGAAAGGTTCAAAGGTACTAACGATGGTGTAAAATTAGAAAAGTCTAAAAATCAAAAATTTGTAAAATAAATAATTTGTAAAAATCAAAAACATGAAAAATAAAAAGTAGAAAAACTAAAATGCCATATGGATTGTTAGTATAGATGGACATTTGACTGAGTTGGAAGGAGGAGATCTGAAAAATGAAATGTGATTGTCCATCCATCGAGGTGGTAATTGCATTAGCCTATCTTAGCTCAAGGAAAGGTTTTACTTGTTAAATGTTGACCAACTACTTTTTATTTGGGATTTTAGGTTTGTAGATTAACATGGTCCTAGAGGGAAAGGTTTGATCAATTATATAAGGTCCCTCCCACAATGTTTGAAATTTTGTCTTCTAGGGTACATGTGTGGGGTTCCAATGTAGGACCTTATCTCCTGGTTGAAGTTTTACAATTCATATTCTTAGGTCATGACTTTGCTTATTAAATGCCTTGTGCACCTTGTTCAAAGATAGGGTGACTAATCAATTTTCATCTAACATATTTAGGTTGATTAATCTTTCTTTTTGTGGTAAACTTAGGTCAAGATTCATATCACAAGTTGTTGAGAGTGTACAAAGTTTAGACTAGATTGGAAGCGTTGAAATTTTTTTGTACACCAACTCGTAGGGAGAGTAGCCAATAGGAAGTTTCCATGTTGAAAAGTAAGCCCAAAGGGCATCATTAAGTTTTGTACTCCAATGTTTCCTATATTTTCTAATGGTCCGTGTTAGTATTTTTGTGATCTCCTAGTTGGTTACCTCTGCTTGATCGTTGGCTTGAGGGTGGTAGTGTGTTTTTCATTTATGTTCAACCCCTAAGAATTGCATTAAATTTCTAAAAATGGCACCTATGAAATGAGTTCCATTATTAAACATTAGTGAATGTGAAATCCCAAAACTATTTACAATATTTTTTTGTATAAATCTAGCAGTAGTGGATGATGTACAATCAGTGATGGCTATTGCTTCTGCTCATTTTGTGTAATAGTCAACTACTACGATAATATATGCCTTTTCTTGGACATGGGTGTGATGGGATCCATGAAGTCAAAAGATTCCAATGATTGAATCTACTATTGAGGACCTTCCATGTGAGTGGTCATCCTCCCATCACGTTGACAACATTTATAAGATTTGACAAACTGGTGGGCATCCCTGAAGAGTGTAGGCCAATAGCATCATGCCATTAGGATTTTTATGGTCATGCGTCTCCATGCATAGTGGCCTCCACAAGGCCCTTTGTGAGCATCCTGGAGAATGCACAATTGATCTTCATCAGGAACACACCAATGAATCAAACCATCAGCGCATACCTTGTAAAGGTGTCCATTGATTTCCATGAAATATTTGGCTCAATGAAGAAACTCTTGCTTGTTGAAATCAAAATCTTGTGGCATCTCTTGAGTGAGAAGATAATTGAGGATGCCATTGTACCATGTTATTTCTACAAGCATTTGGTCATTTATTACTCTTGTAAAAAGGAGTCATCCAGAAACTGATCAGAGAGCAAGCTTTCCTTCTCTTTATTATCCCATCTTAAGCAAGAGAGGTGGTCAACGATCACATTCTTGGTCCTTTTTCAATCTACCATAGTGAGATCGAATTCCTACAAGATTATAATCCATTATATGACATGAGGGCTCACCATTGATTTGTTCATGAGGAAGTAGATTTCACTATGGTCTATGTGCACAAATACTTTGTATCCAAGCACATAGTGCTTGAACTTTTTCAGAGTGTACACCATGGCCATTAGTTCTTTTTTCATGGTGGTGTAATTTAATTGTGCTCCCACAATGCTTTAACTGATGCAGTGGATGTAGTATGGGCATTTCTTATCATCTATCTACATGAGCATCATGATGTGGAAGGATCTAGACCAGTCTAGTGCTCATAGGATTGGTTTTTCTATGAGTTTCTCCTTTAACTATTGGAATGCATGTTCACATTCCTTGGTTCAGTTGAAAGGTGCATCTTTCTTTGTAAGCTCTACCAATGATTTTGTGATCTTAAAGAAATTCTCTATGAATCACCAATAGTAGCCAGTGTGTCCAAGGGATGACCCTTATCTTTTTTGGGTCTACCTCAATCCCTACTTGAGTGATTCTATGCCCTAGTATAATGCCTTCTTGAACCATGAGATGACTCTTTTGCTACTTGAGCCATAGATTTGTTTCAACACATCTCTTTAGTAATTTTTCAAGGTAGTCCAAGGCTTACTCAAATGTAGCTCCATAGGTGAAAAATTCATCCATGAAGGCTTCCACACCATTACCAATTTGCTATTGCAAAATACTAAGCACCAGGCATTGAAATGTTGTAGGGGTATTGCATAGACCAAATGAAATCTTACAATATGCAAAAGTCCCCCAGGGACTTGTGAATGTTGCCTTAGCCTAATCTTCTAGCACAATTTGGATTTAGTTATAGCCACTATAACCATCCAAGAAGCTATAATAGTAATGTCTAGATATGGTATCCAACACTTGATCCATAAATGGTAATGGAAAATGATCTTTAAACGTTGTCATATTTAGTAGCCTAAAGTCGATGCAAACCTACCATTTGCCACCTTTCTTTAGCACGATTACAATTAGGCCAACCCACTCACTATCTACAATGGAATAGATGAACCCTACCTTAAGGAGTTGTTTAATTTCCTCCTTGATGATCTCCTTTAATTTGGGGTCCAACCATCTCTACGGCTACCTTCTTTGCTTCATGGCCAGGTCGGTGTAAATGTGATGCTAGCATATCCTTGGATTGATTCCTGTTAGTTCAGTTTATGATCAAGCAAAGGTTGTTGGCCATTTGTTAACCACCTTTAATAGCTTTTCTTTTTGTTCAAGAGCAAGTTGGTCATTGATTATGATCGGTTTATCATTATTTAAAAATGCATATTCCATGCTAGTCGGTAAAGTTTCTAGCTCTATGGGCTCCTGCTTGAAGTTATTAGGGATTTTCAACTCTTCCCAATAGGTATCATTAGCTTCATCAGAGAGTTGTGAATGAACTTGTTCAAGTTTATCCATGCCTTCAACATAAGCACATGTTAGGCTCTTAGTTAGTTTCATGCATAATGTGTTACTATCTAAGTTAGCTATTAGCCACTAGGTGCTCTCTTGTTTTATGGCTACTATGTACAGACACCTTTGAATATTGATTTCTTTTGCACATTGATTACATGCTTTAACGTATGTACTTTTGATGGACTAGATCTTTTGTAAGCAATTTCATCCATTATCGTTGTACGTGATGCATGCAATACACTTTCTCTCTATCTTGCCTAATTCATATTCTTTGGATATTTCCAGAGAGAGATCCATTATGCCCATACGTGCATTGATTGTGCTAAACCAAGCTCTTCCCATAATGATGGGGAAGTCACTTTTGTAGTTTTCAACATTGATCACTAGAAAATTAGTAGGATAGGACCACCCACAAACTATTGTTATGACATCTAAAAACATCGGTGGCTAGAACATCAAGAAGTTGGTGAGCATACAACCTAACCCTAAATCTGTGTGAGGGTCATGCTGGGAAACAAAAATGAGATGCCCTGAATGGTCTTGTTGATCAAATAGGGACTTACGTCGTGTTAAAACAACCGTGTGCAAGAGGGGTTTATACTATGTTACGCACAAATACTAGGATAGGTCACGTTAGAGCATAGTGAGGTGTCCTGGCCTAAGAATAATGATGTGAATGTGCAAATACATACTAAATAGTGGAAAATTCAAGATTTATGCTTAATATCAAAGAAAAATGCATGAAAAAATGGAACAAAATTTGAGAGAAAAGAGTACACCACCCCGAATGGGGAGTGTAACTATTGCTAGAAAAGAGGTGAGAGTGGTACCCAGTGTACAAGCAAGCATAGTGGCAACATAACAGTGTATTCATAGTCTCTAGGATGCCTCAGACATGGAACTAATAGTTGCTATGGAGACTAAACCTACTAGGTTAGTTGTTACTATGTTCTGCGGGTTGAATGGTGAACTACATTTTGGGAGGTGCCAAGGTGCAAAGCTCAAGTACTCAAGTGCAAGAATGCCAAGGATGCTCAAAAAGTTAAAATGCCCAGTGCTCTTTTGATTTTTCCACCCCTAAAGTGTTGAATGTAGGGGTATTTATAGGGCTAGGTTTAGCATGAAATGTGGATTAGACGCCATGTGGCATGAGGGTAGATAGTGCTACGCTATCCTACTACTCTCCCATGAGAGTAGCAAAGTGTTACACAATAAAGAACCACCACTAGTCCCCAAAGACTACTGAACTATGACCACACTACCAAGACTACATGTGCCAGAGTTTGAATGACCGTAATGTACTTGCAAACAATGTAAAACAATGCAACTTGGAGGCTACACCTTGGGATTATGTCTTCCCCTCTTTTAAGTGGGGTCAAGCGTAGGAATAATTTTGGGACCAATGGAGGTGCAAAAGAGATACAAATTGTTGAGCCTGCATGTTGGGGGAATGTTGAAGTTAAGACAAAGGTTGATGCTAAGTTTTGAAGGCTTTTGGAGGCTATTGGCTACTTTTCTTCAATGTTAAGCTGGCTACACTCTATAGCGTGTCACAACACTTAGTGAAATTTTGCAAAATTTTGATCTTCAACATTGGTTACGTTGGCTATGCTGGGGAGCATAGTAGGGACACTTAGCCAAAATTTGACAAATCTGTATATTTCTTTCATGGTACATTGGCTACACTCTGGGATGTAGTAAAAGAGGCAGCCTTGGGAGTTGGAAAATTTGCCAAATGTCCCTTTCATGTTGATCTAGCTTGATAGCTTCTTGCCTAACATATAGGCAAAATTGGATATTGAGAAATGTGCTACGCTGGGGAGCGTAGCAAGTGTGATAACCTAAGAGATAGAAAATTTTTCGAACTATTTCATTCATCCCAAGCAACCTTAACAACCTCTGTCCTAGCACTTAGGCAAATTGGCCATGGAGGTGTGTGCTACGCTACGCTCCAAAGTATAACAAGCAGGGTGAGAGCGTAGCAGAACACTTAGAAAAATTTTCATGTAGTTGCTGTTGACAATTAGAAAATTTTTGCAAAACAGGCCTTGTTGCATGCTACACTAGCTATGCTGGGGAGTGTAACACCAACACTTAGAAAAAATTTACCAAGTTTTGACACTTAGACAAATTCATTGTTGAAATGCAGAAGCTTGAAATTTGTGGTGTTTCATTGGCCCCTCTTTGTTGACACCTAGAGGAGTGGCCTGAGAGACGTCAAGAGAGAATATGAAACACCATGATAAACATGATTCCAACACTACTAGTCAATGCCTGATTAGACAATGTCTCACCATACTTGAGAGTGCTAAGGAAATAAAGTATGGCAAAGAATAGGTTAAGGAAATGGATCAAGGGATAACAAGTGGGAAACATGCTCACTATGCATGTAGCTAAAGGAAGCAGCATTATGATGGCTTATTGCCAAAGCATGATCCCTAATCAGATTGCTTATGAGGGAGTGAGCATGTGGAGATGGCTTGCCCCTAGGATTTTGACCTCTCGTCAGAGTACTTGTAAGATGGTCGATCCGAGTTAGACCAGTTGCAAAACGGTAACTTTACTTACTTTTTTTTGCTTGGGCACTTATTTTATCCCATTTTGTCTTTTTTTTTCTTGAAATATTTTCTTCTCTTATCTCCTCCTTTTATTTTTGGAACTAGAAGATGTTTGTTACCAGGTAGACTACACACCACTCAACAAAATGTTTAGAGGCAACTGCATCGTAGTTGTAGGATAGGTGTTTTCTCCCCAGGATGAGTTGCATTACATCCACTTGGGTTCTACTATTGACTGAAAGAAGGGTACCATGTGCATCAAAGAAGCTTGTAGGGAATGTGGAAAAATGTAAGGTGAAGAGGTGAATGTGAATAGGCTATAACAAGATAATAGGGATGTGCACTCTTAAGTAGCTTGGCAAGTCAAAGCAGATACATTGGAGCTATGTGGTGACTTTCCACCATGATGAAACACAACTTTGAACAATGTCACTAAGGCTTCATCTTGCAAATGCAACATAGAGAAAATAAGAAAAAACACACACACCATGTGAGATAAAGGTGAACTCCTATTTGTAAGGGAATTGCAAGGGCCAAAATTGCTATGTTAGTTGTAGGTGCATCCAGTGTTCAAAGTAAAAATGCCAGTGCAGGCACCAGTGGTGGTAGGCTACAAAAGCTCCAATAGCCACACTAGAATTGAGCACTCAAGTAGCTTCAGGTGTTGGTGATGCAGGTGCTCAAGAGTCCTCAGTAAGGATGGGAGCTAGGAGACCTAGTGGCATGGCAAGGAGCCACAATGCTAGATGCTCTTCCAAGTCTAGGCAATGGTGAGAGTTGGAGGATGGTAATGTTGTGGCTAGAACACAGTACTGCTAGTTCTCTAGCAAGTGATGTTGAGGGTGAGAGCTCTAATCAAGATGATTGGCAATGGCGGCAATAGCTCCGAAAGGCCAGCAAGATTCCTAAAGGCATCTCCAAAAGATCAGCAAAATGCTAAGGATGGTGATGCTACAAATGTTCCAAAGGATTTTTTTCGACATGAACTTCATTCTAGAACTATGACACCCCCACCCCATCCTACCTAAGAAGTATGAGCAAGTAATGGATGGTTGGAAGTATTCATGCTCGCTTGTTCGTAGAACTATGTTTGTTGAACTATGGATGCTGAACTACAAACCCAGTTTTAAGTCTTGGTAGACCACATGTTATGCTAGTTTAAGGTCCTAACCCAGTTTAAGGTCCTAGCAGATCGTGATGTGCTAGTTTAAGGTCCTAACAAGCCGCTATGCTAGTTTAACATTGTAGTTGGCGATGGATCGCTAGTTTAAGGTCATAGTAGACCATGTTGTGGGTGCCAGTTTAATGTCATAGCCCAAGGACATTCTGTGCCAGTTTAACATCGTAGTAGATGGTGGATGGTCATTTTAAGGTCATAGCAAACCATGCTATGAATGGCAGTTTAACATCATAGCCCAAGGACATTCTGTGCTAGTTTAGCATCGTAGCAGACATTTGCTTAACTTGTTTTGTTGTTGACACGACACTACGACTAGGCATAGTACAACTTCAAGTATGAGTGGTTGATTGGATTGGCAAACTCATTACCATCTAAATCAACAAGCTTAAATGCTCCATTTTCATAAGCCTTCATGACCAAGAAAGGCCCTTCCCATTTAGTTGAGAATTTGTTCAAAGGCTCATGAACAACCTTGAGGACCAGGTCCCCCTTTTTGATTGGGAATTGATGTTGATTGTGATGGTGCCTTTGTCATTGCTTTTCTTGGTACCACTCGATGTGATGAAGTGTTTGCATGCACTCCTTATCTATAGAGTCAAGGTCAATAGTTCTCAACTCATTATTCTAAACCTCATTAATAAAGCTCAAGAGGATCACACGGAGCAATGGGACCTATAATTCAAGAGACAACATTGCTTCAAATCCATACACAAGACTATATAGCATCTTACTTGTTGTTGTTCTACATGTCATGCGATAGGCCCATAGTGCATAAACTAGTTATTCATGCCATCAGCATTTGTTGTTGCCAAGCATTCTCTTCAGAAGGTTGACGATGACTTTGTTCGTAACCTCTACTTGGCCATTCGCCTGTGGGTAGTATAGCGATGAAAAGGAATGTTTGATGCTGAGGTGTTCACAAAATGCTTTTGTTTCTACATTACTAAATTATAGCACTTTGTTTATGACTATAGTCATGGGTAAATAAATTAGGTCATTATGTTGTCTAGAAAAAATTTGCAAACCTATTGTGATGTTATCTTCCTAAGGGGAATGGCTTCAATCCACTTGGTAAAGTATTTAGTTGCGGTTATGATGAAGCTATGTCCTATAGAAGACTTAAGAGTTATAGGTCCTATGATATCCAACCCCCAACGTTGGAACGACCATGTGATCTATGTAGTATGCAGTTCAATGTGTGGCAGTGCATTAGGTTATCATGTCACTGAAACACATCACATGTTCTAACCTTGGAAATGCAATCATGCTGCATCTAAGGCCAATAGTATCCTAGGCATCTAATTTTTGGTACCATTGCCTTGGGTGCTATGTGGCCTCCACATAGTCCCTTTTGAACTTGATCAATGATCATTTACACTTAACTACTGCTAGCACAGGTTAACAGTATTCCATCATAGGATCTACAACATAAGGTGCTATCACCTACCAGGACATACTACTGTGATTGTTTTCGCATTACGTCTTTTTAGGTAGAGGTTAGATTTTGTGGAGGTTCACCTTGCTTGAGGTACATCTTAATATTATAATACCACTTTTAGATGTGAGCTATTCTTATCATGGCTATGGATGCAATGCTTGTTGTTTGAGTGATAGCTTTGATGTAATCCATTATTAAAGCAGGTAATGCAGAAAACATGTTGGGCACTATGCTTAAGGCTAAAGTGGCTAATGCATCAACAATGGTGTTCTCATTATGGGGAATGTTTTGGACATCTACAGTTGAAAATTATTTGAGTAAGTGTTAACACTTATCATAGTAAGCTTGTAAATGTTCTAACTTACAAGTGTAAACCTCTATAACTTCATTGACAAGCAGCTGTGAATTGCCTCGGATTGCTATATTTTGGATTCCTAGATCACAAGCTACTAAGACACCTCTAAGGAGACCTTCATGCTCTGCCACATTGTTTGTGTAAGGAAATGAAAAGTGATACGCAAATGGTCAGATCTCCCTGGAGGGAAACATGATGATGGCAGTGGCACTACCACCTTGTGTGGTTGAAGCACCATCAAAGTGTAAAACTATCTCAAAGTTTGTAGGCACTTGGCTTATGCTATTGACATGCTCATCCAAAAATTCTAAGTCTATTGTTGCTTGATTTTCTATGGGTGAAGCCATGAGTTATGCAACTATTACTTAACCCTTTGTGAATGCTTGTGCTATGTAGTGTAGGTCAAGCTCCGTGGTTATTACCTTCCACCATGCAATTCGACTACTTTCATATATGTTTGTAGTAATCACCCGAAGTGCGTTGCTTTTACAAATAATGTTAACCTAATTGTGAAAAAGATAATGTCTCTATTTTTTTAGCGCAAAGACTAAGGCGAAACAGTTCTTCTCTACATCATTGTATTTTGCCTCATGGGCCACTAGCGCATGGCTTAAGTAGTAAACAAGGACCTCTAAGCCATTGTCTCGCTTTTGGCAAAGCAAAGAAGTAATGAACATGTCTGAGGTTGCAAGGTAAATGTAGAATGGCTTATCTCCTTGCTAAGGGTAGACTATTGGAAGTTGAGCCAACTCCTTTTTGAGGTTATCAAATGCTTCTTCGCATTGCGCTATCTACTCAAAGTGGATCCCCTTTTTGAGCAAATGTTGTATTGGTTGCAACTTATCAGTCAACCTTGCGATAAACCTATGTATGAATTGTAATCTACCTTGTAACCCATGTAGCTCTTTAAGGTTTGCCACTGGTGCTAAGTTAGTGATAGCCTTAACCTTATCGGGGCCTACACATATACTTGCTTTTGATACTACAAAGCTTAGCATGTGACCAATCTTGACACTGAAGACACACTTCTTAGGATTTAACCTAAGGTCATGTCTAAGGCAACATTTGAGGACATGGTCTAAGTCATTTGTGTGGTTATGAGCCGCCTTGGACTTAACGTCTATGTCATTGACGTAGTCATTAAGAAAGTCTAGTAGAAAATCACTAAAGATATATGTCATCGCATGTTGGTAGGTTGCTCCTGTGTTCTTTAGTACAAAAGGCATCATTGTATAGAAAAATGTACCTCAAGAGGTCATGAAGGTGGTGCTGAGTTAGTGCTCTAGATTGATCCAAATTTGGTTGTACCCTGAGAACTTATCCATAAAGAGAACAAGTCATGGCCAGCCGTAGTATCGATGAGTTGGTCAATACTAGGTAATCGGAAATCATCTTTGATGGTCACCTTGTTCAGGTCCCAGAAGTCTATGCAAATGTGTATTATTTTGTTTTTCTTAGGGACAACTACAATGTTTGAAACCCATTTTGCATAGTGATTTCATTGCAAATTGCCAACACTACCTCAGGTTTGACCTTGTGAGCTTTCTATTTGACTAGTTTTATATGCGAGCATTAAGATAATGTTGTGTTGTATTATACAAGGATCTAGGCCTAGCATGTCCTCGTAGGACCATGTGAACGCCTTGACGTTATTGTTGAGAACTTTGAGATGCTTTGTTTGAGTTGAGGCTCTAACAAGGAACTAAGTTTCAATGTCTTTGCCTTGCGTTTACATGTTACTACAGGGATTTCAATGGGAGGATTCTTGGTTACATCACCTACCTCTAAGTCTAAAGCTCTAACTAGATGGTCTAGCCAATCTAGAGATCTCTCTAGAAATGCTACATTTGTATCATAAGTAATAGATTCAAAGTCCAAGAGTTCAGTGTTTACATATCTCATGGAATCACCATAAGGTTTAGTCAAGACCAAGGGTAAATGAAGATGCTCATATGCATTCATTGTACAATTCTATCAAAAATCCTATAAAATAATTAGAAAAATGTCAAGCCACACCTGTCTTAATAAGGTAAAATGCATAAAATAAGGAAGACAATGTTATGAAAATTTACTTAACTGTGCAATTGTGGGATCAAATAAGCAAGTATATAAATTAATTTTGGGACCTTGATTAGCCCTAGGATTACTAGTTTAAGGTCATAGCGAACCATGGTTTACATGGGACACATCAGTTTAAGCAAGGCTTGGAAAGTTTTGAATGTGGGATTAAGCTTGATGTTTATTGGGCAATCAAAAAAAAGGTGAAAAATTTTCTAAGTATAGAGATGCTAGAAAAGTTGAAAAACTTTTCTAACTCTGGGTGCTACACTTGTCCCGTATTATGTGCGGGACATGGGATAGTCTTGTGTTACATGTGGGACATGAGACAGTTGCCAAGAGGGTGACATATCTTTCAACCTGAAAGAGTATAAATAGGAGTTTTACTATAGTTAACTTGGCCTTTTCAAAGTTGAAACAAACAGTCACAGAGCGTAGCCTAGCTAAGACAAAGGGAGACAAAGCGTAGCGACAAAAAGAGGAAACCATAGCGTATCAAAGAAAAAGAGGAAAGTAGGAGTGTAACCATCAACCATGACACACCATAGCGAACGCCAACACCCTGGCCTCACCAATGTGGATGAAGGAGAACGTGCATTGAGACACCTTCCTAGAGCATGCATAAAGGATTGAAGGGAGATGCTATCAGCAAGGTAAGGCACTATGCTCTACCTTTGTGATTTCTCTCTTTTCTTTGTTCACCTTGGGGTTTTGGAATTTTGAGGGTGACTTGCCTTGGGCAAGGACCGCCATCACCACCACGGTTGCCATGAACCACAGTTAGGAGAGGGGTGCACATGGTGGGTTTTGTGGGTTTCTAGGTTTTGTTGCGAGGGTTTGTCTATCTTTTTTTTGTGTACTGCATGAAGTGCAAGATAAGGGTTTTCAATGTACTATGCATGACACAAAATATGGGTTTTTGACATATTGCACGTGACATGGGACAAGGCCAAAATGGTTTGTGTACACACACATTTTTCATTTGTTTGTTTTTTAACTATGACCGAGGTAGCTTGAAGGCAAATACATAGTATAACAGTTTAGGTAAGATGACGTTAAGGTATGTTCTTGCGAGCATGACAAAAAATTTAGAAAAAATTTTGGTTTTCTAATGTTACGCGCTGTAGAAGACATACTTAATAGGTTACACTCTACGATGAGTGTAACCAACAGTTTAAAATTTTTCAACACTTGGAAATTTCGCAGTTGTTACATTCTACAAAGAGTGTAGCCAACACTAAATTTTTGCAGTTACGCTCTATAGGGGGCATAGCTAACACTTTAAAAAATTTTGCAATTATTACATTCTGTAGGGAGTGTAGCCAACACTCAGAATTCTTTTGAATTTTTGAGGGTTACACTCTATGAGGAGCGTAATTGATAGTTAAATTTTTTTTTGATATTTTCGAAGCCACGACATTCATAATTGTGAAACATAGATGTTAATGCTATGCCCCATTGAGGACTAGGCACGTCAAATGGATATGCTGACATCCCTTTCCCATGAGGCTTCTTAGAAAGTTAAGTTTTTTACTAATATGTTAAGCCTAATTTTTATGCATTTTTTTCTATCCGATGCTAACATTCTCCTCTTGTTATTGCTGTGGCTGTAAAGTTCTATTAAAACCCATCCTCGTCGTGGTTGAGCTAGTAGATATTCTATGTTGTATGAGTGAACCTGTGCCAAACGTACCAACACTAGACATATGTGTAGGTCACCAAGCAGTATGGTTCAGGTCAAGAGTTCCAAGAATTTTTGCTCCACCACTTCAATGTGATGATATGGTCACACTTGGTGGCAGAAGTAACTGGCGTCATAACAGAAACATTGTTGCCTAGGACAAATCAAGACATCCTAAGGTTCATATCCAATGAGCTTCCTAGCAATGAAAGAGTATGGAGTTTAGGCTAAGGCTACAAGGACCTTAGGCCTTTGTCTAGGATCTAGGAGATGCCAGAATTCCAATGCTACAATAAGAACAACACATTGTTCATTACCTGACACATACATACTCTTTTCTAGAACCCACCTAGGATAGTATATTGTGTCGGAGGGTGAGTCCTCTTATGATTTTGCACTATTCACTTGATTATTACTCATATTAAGATGCTAACTACTCATGTTTATTGCCAGGTTTACCATTGACCCACATGGCCTCCACGATGAGAATGGGGGCTTTGAACTTGACTCTCACTACCCTACAGGAATTCTCATCTTTTGAGAATGTTTGCATAGTAATGATTACACAAATAGGGGTAGACCTAGCAAAACTCCCTCATCAATACTCTAAAGCTTATGAGAGGTGTCAAGCTCTTGGCTGGTTCGATGCTCAATGGGTGGCTAGCATACTGAGCATGAGGAGGTTTCAACCCCACCATGGCCATCTTGCATATCATTTGTACCACATGAGTAGTGTCTCATTCATTTTTTATGCATTTTGTATTTATATTTTCTCATGTTTCTAACTTTACTTTCACTTATTGATGCTACAATTAAGTCAAGAGAGCTCATGGTGGTTGCCACAAGTTGCATTGAGGCCACTTTCATCATGAAATATGGCAAGGTTGAGAGTTCATAGCATTGGTTGTCCTACAAGGGCCCAGTGGAGATAACCAAGAAGCTTCAATGGGCTAGGCTAATGGATCTTTTCTTGGCCATTAGCCCAAGTAACCCAATGGCTAAGATGATTACCATCATCGACTCTTTCAGTGAGAGCATCAATTTCTTCATGACACGAGCCCGTGGTGTGTGGGTGACCTTTGATATCACAGATGAATTCTTTGTAGATCTCTTCGGCATCCCCTCTAAGGGCCCATTGATTGTAGAAAAAATTGACACTTAGATCACAAAGGGGACGTTGAGGAGTGGTCCAGCACTTCTAAGGTTCACAAAGAAATACAAGTCAAGGAAGTGAAGGTACCTGTGGTCCACCACCTCTATCCAGTATTTCATGCTTGTGCATTCCCAAAGCTACTCTTCCAAGGGAAGATTCTTGGGGTGGAACAAGCGATGATCAAGGATGTAATAGAGGAGGGGATGCAATAAAACTGGGCCTCTTACCTTACTAGCAACCTGCATGCTAAAATTGTTAGGTTGCACCATAATCTGAAAGTGAGGTTGCATGTACACTTTGCACTCTTCGAGGCATGACTTCGAAGGTTCACAGAGTTTTTGATGGTTCGTGAGGATAGCTGGTGGGTGGTGCAAGATAGTAGGCAAATCTCTAGGTCATGGATTTGATACACCACGCAATCACAAAATCCTTCGAAGGCAATCGACGATTCATTTTCTATAATGACCAAAGGCAATGTGGGACAATCTTACCACACACATGATAGTGCAAGGAAGGCCCCACTAGCCAACACTAGAAATGCAATGAGAGGGGCATGACTGATTGATGAGGTAGTGGGATCGTTCAAAATAAAAATTAAGAAACCATGCCCCATTGAAGAGCCCATATGTGAAGTGGAGGAGAGTGGCAGAAAGATTCAATTTAAGTTTCGCGATGTGCACTCAAGAATTGCAAGTGAGCATGAATTATTAGATATTGTTATAATGTGCCATGGTATACTATACTTATTATTGAAAATTCAAATCCTAACTTATGTGATGTAGGAAGGAGGACCCTTGCAGTGGTAGCAAAGCTCATAGAGGATCATGTCCCTTATCAACTTCAGGGGCAAGTAGTAGACAAAAAGGAACGAGAAGCCATAGAAGTGCTATGGCAACTTGAAGAAGAAGGGTTACTATAGTTTGAAGGGGCTGAGTTTGAAAATTTCTTTGACAGCGTGCAAATGGACGATCTCTCTTGCTCCTAGATGGGTGATTCAACCCCCCCCCCCCCCCCCCCACCCGACTCTTACATCTGAGGGCTTGTTGAGTAGGAGCTTTGCATCATCATCTTTTTTATTTTTATTTTTAGCCTTACACCCTTGGTTGTTGGTTGTTCCACATCCACCTTTCGTATGCAACCATGGACAAAGGCTTCAGATAAGTTTGTGTTCATGTGAGGCTTGTTGGATGACATGATGGACTGTATACAATAAACAAACCTTGATATTGGTATGTCTATATTTATCTATTTTTCTCTACCGATTTACTGCTTGGTTCATGGCTAATGTTGTCTTGCCTATTATGCGATAACAAGTTCACAGCTTTGATGGGATCCAAACATGGTGATCTAAGTTGATGTTGTGCCTAACTTTCCCCCCAAGGTGGAATAAGTGCCTTGCCACATGCATGATGAGGCAAGAAAATGTGCGCTCTCATCTATGAGATCATTGTGGGAGTGCAGGTGCATTAATGAGCACCTATGGAAATGGGTGCATGAGCTTTAGGAGAGGGGGGCAAGCCAGGATGCAAAATTAGAGGACTTGCAATCCCTTCATGACTTCCTAGTAGCACATGAAAAACCAAACACTGAAATTAACTATGCTAGGCATTGGGTAGCCATTCAAGACAAGAACGAGGCCACTCCTGAGGTGATCAAGCAATGGTTGCAAATGGACCTACTAGTAGGAACACTTAGCCAAAATTTAACAAAATCTATAAATTTCTTTCATGGTATGTTAGCTACACTCTGGGACGTAGCAAGAGAGGTAGCCTTGGGAGTTGGAAAATTTGCCAAATGTCCCTTTCATGTTGATCTAGCTTGACATCTTCTTGCCTAACACTTAGACTAAAGTGGGTACTGAGAAATGTGCTATGCTAGCTATGTTGGGGAGCATAGCAACCCCAAAAGATAGAAAATTTGCCAAATTATTTTTGCCATCCCAATCAATCCTGATAACCTATGGCCTGGCACTTGGGTGAGCTGGCCACTAGAACATATGCTACACTGGCTATGTTGGGAAGCATAGCAAGCATGATAACCCAAGAGATAGAAAATTTTTTGAACTATTTCGTTCATCCCAAGCAACCATGACAACCTATAGCTTAGCACTTGGGAAAACTAGCCTTGGAACTGTATGCTATGTTGGCTATGCTCTAGAGTGTAGTAAGTAAGGTGAGAGCATAGTAGGACACTTAGAAAAATGTTCATGCAGGCCTTGTTGCATGCTACACTAGCTACGCTATGGAGTGTAACACCAACACTTAGAAAAAATTTACCAAGTTTTGACACTTAGACAAATTTGTTGTTGAAATGAAGAAACCTGAAATTAGTGGTGTTTCAATGGTCACAATTTCATCCACTAATCCTAGAGGAACAATAATTAACTGATCTACCAATTCTAGATGGATGTTGCTCTTCTTGAGAGGTGGTAGTTTCTAGGCCTTGTACATATCATGGGAGATGAGATTAACTCCAGAAACAAAGTTAAGAAGAGCCTTACATAGCTCATGTCTAGCAATTTGTAAGTAAATGAGTGGACTTCCTGGGTTAAATTTTTTCATGGAAAGATTGCCAGCCTTGATCTAGTCAAAAACAACATGAGTTACCACCATAGTGTGAATCTGAGATGATAGTTAGTTTGAAGGGCACTCAAAGGTATTTAATGTAGAGGATAATGGTGTTGGAGATGTAGGATGATTAGTTGCACTAGGTTATGAGGGTTGGAGAGGACTATTGGGTTGGAAGAAGGGTCATTTTCTGAATCGATTATTTGAACCACTTGGTTGAAAAGACGATTTTCAATGCATAACCCTCGTAGCATTTTGTTGTTACGGCTGTGGAGGAATCTCACCCTACATTGATGGAGCATGAGGTAACTGGGTTGAAGGTAGAGGTGTGTGTGCAAACAAATGTGGAGCATGGTATGGATATGGGTTCTCCCCCCAAACAAATGATGAATGTGTTTGATGATACTCCAGAGGATAATAGTGATGTTGAAATGAAGTATGAATTGTAGAAATTCTTAGAGAGAAGGGTTGCTGAACATGGTACCCGTATGGATCTGGTTTCCTATAAGGGTACTACTGCCTTGGTGGTGGCATTCCCCATGATTGTGGTTGATACCATTATTGGTATTTTTCATAAGGTTGTGGAGGAGCTCCACTTGGGTAGTACACTTGTTGTTACTAGTGGAACTACCTTGAATTGCCTAAAGGGTAAGGTAATTATCTAGGTGCTTGCCTACATGTTAGTCGAGGATTCAATGCATACACCCCAGACTCTTGTAAGTGTAACATCATAGGGCAACAACCTTTTGGATGTTTTTATTAACAAATGTCATAATCAATTTCATTGTTAGAGACAGTTTCCACAACTTCCTCTACAGCCATAGCTTTGCCCTTACCTCTTTGGTAGGCATGTTCAACTTCTTTTTGCCTCCTACAGTTATGATCATCATTTTGCTCTTTGGATTCTTTAGCAATCTTCATAGCAGTTTGAAATTTTTCAGCCAAAGAGTCCCATAATTTATTGACCTTTGCCAAAATATTATAAATAGATTTTTGAATGGACAAGATTTCCCTTTTCACCACTTCATCAAGTGGTGAATCCTCTTCTTCACAAAATTGGACCTTCCATTTTCTAATGGAAGGGTCCCTATTATACTCTTCTGCACTTTCTCTTTTTCGTAGCTCACCTTCTTCTTTTGCTACTTGTTCAATTAGCCTTTGGATCTGATGAGCTCTTGGTTTAGATAGTCTTCCTTGGGCATACACCCCTAGAGTTCTTCTAGTTTCTACTTTGAGCCCATCTATGATGTGACAAAGTTGTTCCCTATGAGAATAACCATGGCCAAGGCATCGGTGTAAGAGTGAATAGTATCTACCCATGGTAGCATCCCAAGGGTTCATGTGTTCCCTATTTCCAACCTTGGATTTGCCTTCTCAAATTAGACACTCTGGAGTATGCCTGGTATTTGGCATTAAATAACTCTAACATGATACTCCATTGGTGAATGGATTCCAGTTCCAAGGACTAATACCAGCTTTTAGCTTCCTTGGTAAGTATCCTAGGGAAGAGCTTGAGTTTTTGCAAGTCATTTTCTATGTTTTATAAGGCACACGCATCATGGAAAGCTTGTAGATGTGTCTATGAATTAGAGTTGTATCCCCCCTCAAATCTTGGGATATTATTCATGTTTAAGAACTTGATGCTACTATCTTTCATATGCCTAGTTAGAATTCTAACTACCTCTACAATGTTGAGCATGCTTCAAGTTGCTAATAGAGGTTCATCATCATCACTGCATTAATGACACTAATGATGGTTTTAACCACCCCTTTAGTTCTAGTGGCCTTCATGATCATTGTTGTCTTTTTTATCACCTTCATTAAGATTATTTCGATGGTGGCTTCTATGAGAATTGGAAGATGAAGAGGAATGTTCATACTTGGATGAAGAGGATGGAGGGGAAGGTGGATCGCCACTACAGTGTCCACCACCACTTTTTCGCTCATTACAACCATCATCCTTATTGTGATGCTTGCCTGAGTCCCTACCTTAACTGTCACTTTTTCCTAAACCTAGTTTATCAATAGTGGTTCCCAAGTTTAGGGTTGCACCCTCATTTCCGATGACAGGGGGTGGAGAATCTTCATGTCGACAACCTTCAAGCAGAGGATCCTCATTGTCATCTTGGTTTAGTAAGAACAAGGGATTACTAAACTATTTTCCCTTTGTAAACTCATGGTGCTCCTCTTGGTGACAATCTTGATTACATTGTGTTTTAGTGGGATGATAATCCTGATTGTCATAACCATCCACAATGTATTCTTTGAGAAGATCTGGAATGTCCAAATTCTTAAGAGTTTTAAGCAGCATCTTGGGTACATATCGATTGAGGGGCAAGACGATGTTGCCCTCCATATCACATCATCATAGTTGTTCATCTTGATGTAGGATGAAGGTGAAGTCTGGTACATACTCATCTGGATGAGTATATACCACTTTGCACTCTTGTGGGTTCGATGATTTGACATCTTCATCCCTATGAGTAGAAGAAGACATTTTGCAAAACAAATAAAATTATCAGTGTACTTAGTAGTTTATATGTTGTTGAGAGTGATGTTGACCTTGGGTTCATCCAACAATATGAATAATATTCACTAATCCTAGATAGCACATGCTTCAACAAGAAAAGTCCCTAGCAATGGTGCCAACGATGAGTGGTGAGGTACCCCTATGCCCAACCATATGAATCACAAGCATTCGTGCACAATCCGGTTGAATTCTACAAACTTTGTAGTTTGTAGTGCACTAGTCTTCTAGGAAGTGAATCTGTATCTTAAGGTCAATTTTTGTCTTCCTATTGACACTTATGATGTACATTGGTATGGTTAAGTGTAATTAGGGCATCTGATTTTTATCATTTTATATTTTATGGTTTGGTGTTTAAAGGGAGATAAAATTAATTAGATTAACTAATTTAAATTAAGTAATTAACTAGTGTCTAACTAGTCCTAACATAAGCATCCAGTCCCACTTTCTGCACATGTCTTTAACCCACGTATCCACTGCTAGGTTATTAATGAGCGATGAGGCACCCCTACGTCCAACCATATGAATCACAAGTCTTCATGTGCAATCTAATCAAATTTTGCAAACTTTGTAGTTTCCAGTGCACTATTCTTCTAGGAAGTAAATCTTTGCCTTAAGGTCAATTGTTGTCCTTCCAATTACACTTGTGACATACATTGGTACGGTTAAGTGTAATTGAGGCATTTGATTTTTATCATTTTATATTTTATGGTTTGGTGTTCAAAGGGAGATAAAAGTGATTGGATTCACTAATTTAAATTATAACTAACTAGTGTCTAACTAGTTCTAACATAAGCATCCGGTCCCACCTTCCGCACACATCCTAAACCCACGTATCAACTACTAGGTTACCAAGCGCTATGCTACTAAGCGTACTAAGAAATAATGTTGCTGGGATTACCAAGTGAAGATGCGTTACACTCAAAGTGGTTGTACTTATGTGCTTAATTTAACTTACTTAATCACTTCATTAACTTAATTATTAGGAACATTTAATAAATAATTATCCAAAGTGCTGTAAGGTTTATCAGAAATTTCATCTTTATTACTGCACACACTATCATGCTTAGGTACAACAATGTTCAAATAAAGATCCACACATTCAATGACTCCTGTTGCGAGCACTCAGGAGGAAAATTCTAACTCTCAATTAAACAAAATGTAGGAGCATCATTGCTGAAAAATATTTATTGCCATAAATGCAGTTGGTAGATGCATATTTATAGCCAAAAATAGACTTGTGTTGATGAGGCCTCATTGACACATGATACGATGCATTAACGAGGCCTCGTCGACGAGGCCTAATCAATGAGGCTGTGTTAACGAGGCCTTATCGACGTAGCCAACTAAATTACGGCTCATCATATCCCCATGACTGGATGAAAATTTATCCTTGAGTTCTTTTACAAAATTGGGAAGGTATGGAATTATTGACTAACTTTTCTTAAACAAAATTGATTGACTAACTTGACAAAAAAATGGAGTGCTCAAGTATACAGATCAATACATTACAAAAAATGATGGTGTTCAGGACACAAACTTGAACACCATGACATGACTCTTCAAAATTGGATAGCATGTTCCTTAATGGCATAAAGTGTGGTGGAGAAGATCAAATAGTCCTAGGAAGTTCTGGCTCCTGAGGTTCTGAGGGACCTTCATCAGCTTCATGCATGGGCGGTGGTCGAGGCGATTGCAGCTATCCTACTTCTGCTGCAACTTCTAGTGAGAGGTAAAAAGCATCCAGCAATGCTTTTATTTTCTCCTTCTTACTTCTGGAATTATGCATCATCCATGCAACTTCACTGATGTGGATCAGAATGGGCACATCCCAAGGACATGGGACTACTAGAAACAACTCCTTAGCATTGATGAATGAGGTAGCAAGTTTTTTACACTCAATGTCGAATTACCTAACTGTATCCTTCAGCTCTTGGTAGTCATTCATCCATTTTGCTAGGTTCTCATCAATTGATCATTGGTTTGTGAACTATGCTTTGAGAACTTCAAGTTCAACATTTGCAGTCTCAAGCTTCTACTTGGTGTATTTGTGGTGCTTGAACTTTAACTCGTATAACAAATATGAGCTAGCCACTTGTTTCTCTAACTCTAACCACAGTCTTCTGGTAGTCAACATTGCCAAGTTTGCATAACGAAGATTGGCCAACTCCATATATTTTGTCATCTCTTCTATTTGCAACTCCTTTAGTCAAATCTCTACCTTGTTGTAGGCGTCAATCCCATCAATGATGGGCTACCAAGTTTCTTTCCCATGTTGGAATTATTGGAGGGATTCATTTATTTTCACCTTTGCCAATTAGATGTGTCTCTCATTAACTTCCTTCTATAGGCCAACTTGGTCCCTGTAGTGATCCTTCACTTTTTCAAACTTGAGGGCCTCATTCTTCCAAGTGGCAATCTCAATGGTAGACTTCTGGCACAAGGCACAAACTTCTTCCATTGACAAATATTAATTCTCTGTAGCCAATCTCCTTAACTCAATGTTCACCCTTACAAGCTGCTCCTACTATTGATAAATAAATTCTTGCATTTTTTTATTCTAGGCATCAACATTGCACAGGCGATGATTCTGTGTAGTCAAAGTCTCGTTCTCTTGGTGCATCTAAGCTAAGTCCCTTTAAATTGAGTGCATATTTGCTTCTATTATGGACTTGTTAAAGATGGATGTTACTGCCTCCTCCTCAACCTTCTTAAATTGTTCTTGAAACTATAGGAAAGCTTCATCTCTTATTACTACTAGGCTAAGAATTGCAAGATTAGCAAGGTAAGCACATAGTTCAAAAACCTCTGTAGCTAAGCGTTGATTTTGTTCCTGAGCCATTTCGAGTTGCCCCTTCAAAATGATGCACTTTCCCCTTGTGTCCAGCAACTCCAACTAGGTTGTAGTGATGTTTTTCAGAAAATCGAAGATGTTCAAAATTGGTTGCTTACTCCCCACTAGTCAATTCAGTAATTCTTCATGCTAGGTTGCATTCAACTTCCCACAGACCATGCCTGTGCATGTTTGCACATCTCAAAGTGCATATACATCTAGTACAGATGCCACAGGTGCATTAATGCTTTGGCAACATGATTAGCAACAACTTCAACAATTGTTTCCTACCCTTGGTGCTACATCACCAAGATAGTTACCCCTTCACCTTCCTCCAAACACATTGTGAAAGTGGTGACATTCCCAGATATTTCTGAGAATAAATAGTATTGAGATAAGTATCCCAAGAATTGGGATACAACCTTGCAGGAAACTACATTCATTGGGCATAGAAAATTGGTCCACCCCTCTCCATCTAGCTAACTATTCAAGCCACCTCATTAATATGACTCATTGTTGGATGATATATAGATGGATTTGCCTCACTCATTCCTACACGTTGCTCTTGTTCACTCAAGAGCTATTCTTGGATTTTGCACAAGCACTAAATGGCTACACAAGCCTCTAACATTGTTACTTGAGTGGGCAGTGATGGTAGCTACTCCTCTTCGTAAGTCATTATTGATGTCTTATCTTTCATGGTCTTGGACCATGAGACCAAAGGAGTATGCCTGATTGTATCATTAGATTAGTGAATGATACCTACCCTTTTGCAAAGTTTTTGGATGAGGCATGGAAAGGGCATGGTTTTCCTTCAATGTTTTTTTTCCTTAAAGTGCTTTTCAATCTCCAAATAGATGAGTTCTAGAAGGTTGATGGGAAATTTCCTACTTAGAGCAATGCATGCTCCGGCGGAGAAAGCAATCACCTTGCTTGGCCTCACTGTTGGATTAAAGTGATAGGCCACAATTTTGAAATAGATTCACTCTACTAATGTGAGGTGTCATTCTCCTTATGATCAACCCCATAGCACTCTTGGGTTCACTTCTTCTTAGCCTCAGGATCACCTATCATTGATAGTTCTTCCAACTGTGTTCCAATGTCAAGCAACCCCAGTGTCTGTGCGATAGCTTTGACTGAGTAGAACACTTAAATGTTCTTGATCTTGATAGTGGACCCCGACTTTCTATTGCTCCAGAAGAGATATATCTTTTCCATGTACCACTCCCCATTGGATGTGATGATTGGCCACATGGAAGAGGTTTACAATTGAGTCTTGATGTTTGCTGGAGCTTTCTCTAAGAATGGCCTGAAGTTAATCTCTTGAAGGACTAATTGTTGAATTTCTCGGAACCTGATAATGTCAAGGTAAGCTTGGGTCAAAGTGACTTCAAGCCTTAGCGTGGGTCTAGGCACTTCTCTTCACTGTAATTTTTCTGTGGGCACTTCTTCTTCTGGAATTCATTAAATAGATTCCACTTTTAGCTCCTCATGAAGAGGTCCTATTGCATGGGTTGAAGGATTGAAAAATAGAGTGATTTGGACAAATGTTTGGGAAGTTATGAGCTTTGGAAGGTTTTGGGCTTTGAAAAATTGCAAAAACTCCCCATGTGTTATAAGGCAAATGTCAAAAATTCCTAAGTGCATGGTGATATATATAGGATGTAAGCACTGCATCAATGGAGCCTCATTGACATGATTGACTATGTCGATGAGGCCTTGTCAACATAGCTATTGACCATCATAGATGACTGTTGACTTTGGTCAAACTTGCAAAATACAAAGAATTTTTGAATGAAATTAGGGTCAAATGAAAGCTCAAAAGGCCAAGAACAATATGAAAACATGAGAAGAGGATGTTGAAGCTTATAAATTTGAAAAAAAATGGAAAAAATTGATTTAGGGGATGAATGAAATAAAAGGTTAGGGAGCACTAAGTGAAATACCCAATGGAATATGTGAAAGATAGGATTGTAGCAATGTCAAAGGTAACGAACCTTAACTAATCAAGCTAAGAGCTATGCAAGTGGGTCCTTCCCACAGAAATATCATGCCCATGTTGCCCTTATATAACTTGAACTAAGGAGTCCATGGACCCCACAATCAATTTAATGATCATGAAAAGTTAAGAACCAACCAAAAAGAATCTACTCAATAATTCAAACACATCAGACCAAGACATAGATCATAACATAGAACATGGCAATGAGGTGAGTTATGGTAGCACAAAGGGATGATAGAGAAGGTGGAATGGAGTTTCAAATTGAGGTCATAAGAAGTCCCAAGTCCCTTGCAGAATTTATGTTTAAAATTAGGAAGGAAGATCTATCCTTAGTCTAGACCAAAACCATCCACTTTCAATGACTTTGCATTGTCACCCTAAGACCAATCCATCCACTCAAGACACAAGAGTGCTTCCACAAGACAACCACCATTTTACAAGAAGAAGAAAAGGGAGAAGTAAGAAGTGAGAGAGGGCCTTAGTTAGAGGGGACTTTCAGGCATAGGTGCATGTCTTTCTAGTTTCATAACCAATGCTTGTAGCTTGTTTATTTGTTCAACAGGTGTGCTTTGAATGGGAAACAAACCATGAAAGGACTTAGTCGTTTATTATGTCTAAGGGGTGTGCTTTGAATTCCCATCATTTCTTTTTTTGAATGGGAACCAGTATGGAACAATGAGAAGTTTGTAAAAAACACTCAAGCACTCAAGTAAGTAAAAGAGTACAAAGAGTATTAAGTTCCTTTGAAGTCACACCCTCTTCAAGCCTTTGAATCCTTCCTAATTCCAGAACTACCAAGGTCATCGATTAATTAAAATTTTCTTTAATGGAAAGGACCTCAAATTTCAAAAATAAGGAAAACCATAGAGTTTATCAGATGAACAGATGACATGGACTCACTACGTGTTCCATGAAAAATAAATCATGCCAAAGTCATCAAACAGTAGAATTCAAAAATAGAAACAAGACATTGACAATCACAACATTAAGCACAAACCATCATTAGTAAACAATAATAGTGGCACTGTGTCCTATGACAATAAAGTAATTTTTATTAGCAAAAATAAGGAAATATCACACTTGAACAAAACAAAACAAAACAAAATAAAATATATAATAAAGTGTAAAATAATCAAGAAAGGCTCAAAGATATTGATGATGGTGTAAAATTAGAAATATTTGAAAATCTAAAAATTTGTAAAATAAACGACTTGTAAAATCAAAAACATGGAAAACAAAAAAGTAGAAAAACTGAGAAGCCATATGGATTGTTGGCACAAATGGCCATCTCCCCCATGACTAAGTTGGAAGGAGGAGATCCGAAAAATGGAACATGGTTGTCCATTCATCAAGGTGGTAGTTACACTAGACTATCTTAGTTTGAGAAAAGGTTTTACTTGTCGGATGTTGACCAACTGCTTTTTGTTTGGACTTTCAGGTTTGTAAATTATCATAGCCCCAAAGGGAAAGGTTTGATCAATTATATAAGGTCCCTCCCACAATGTTTGAAATTTTATCTTTTGGGGTACATGTGTGGGATTCTAATAAAGAACCTTATTTCCTGGTTGAAATTTTAGCTTTTGTATTCTAAGGTCATAACGTTGCTTACTGAATGCCTTGTGCACCTCATTCAAAGATAAGGCCACTAATCAATTTTCATCTAGCATGTTCAGATTGATCAATTTTTCTTTCTATGCTAAACTCAGGTCAAGATTCAGATCATAGGCTATTGAGAGTGTACAAAGCTCAGACTGGATCAGGAGCATTAGAAGTTTTTCATACACCAACTCATAGGGAGAATAGCCAATATGAAGTGTCCATGTTAAACGATAAGCCCAGAGGGCATCGTTAAGTTTTGTACTCCAATCTTTCCTATATTTGCTAATGGTTCACATTAGTATTTTTGTGATCTTCAAGTTGGTTACCTCTGCTTGACTATTGGCTTGGAGGTGGAAAGGTGTTGTTAATTTATGTTCAACCCCCAAGCATTGCATCAACTTTCTAAAAGTGACACTTCTAAAATGAGTTCCATTTTCAGAAATTAGTGAATGTGGCACCCCAAACCTATTTACAATATTTTGTTGTATAAATTTAGTAGTAGTGGATGATGTACAATCAGTAACGATTGCTACTTCTACCCATTTTGTGCAATAGTCAACTTCTACTATAATATATGTCTTCCCATTGGACATGGATGTGATGGGACCCATGAGGTCAACGCCCCATATGTCAAAATGTTCTAATGGTTGAATCCACTATTGAGGACCTTCCATGCAAGCGATCATCCCCCCATCTCGTTGACAATGTTCACAAGACTAGATAAACTGGTGGGCATCCCTAAAGATTGTAGGCCAATAGTATCCTACCATCAGGATTTTTATGACCATGCATCTCCCTACATAGTGGACTTTGCAAGGTCCTTCATGAGTGATGAGTGGCGAGGTACCTCTACACTCAACCATACGAATATGAGCGTTACACGCATGATCCGGTCAAACTCCACAAACGGACTAGTTGTGGCACCTAGACAATTAGCCTTAGGTTGCAGTTCGCTGTCTTCCCACCTGGACTAGTATTAGCTTTGTCACGTATGGTTTTGTCCAAAGTGAGGTGTATGATGTGTCTCTAATCTAATGCTACTCCTGAAGGCGATGGAAAGTAATATTAATTAAGCTAGGAGAGAGAGGGTGATAGAATCTAAACTTGCCTAAGTGTGATGAGCATTTGTTCCTTGATTATTTGTACACATCTTAGACTTCGTGCACGACTACCACTGGGATTACCAAGCGCAGATCCTAGGTATGCTACTGGGTTAGCAAGTAGTCACACTTAAATGCTCGTAATCAAGTCGTACTCATTCCGCATTTTAACATGAGATAAGGGTGAGAGAGATTAACTAGGAAAGCAATAAATAATAATTAGGTAAATAATTAAATTAAGTGAATGCTACAATGATGAAGTAATCTCAATCTTTATTTCTGGTCATGTGCATGTCCAAGTACGTCACACTCGAATAAAGGATGTCATACAATTACAATCACCACACTGTGGGCATACATTGGAAAATAATTCTATCTCTAAAGAAATAAAACTACCAAAGTTTCGCTAAGGGACTAAAAAATTCATTCGAGACAAGGGAGAGCCACCTCTTATTTATAGAACTGGCGGCGGGCTACGATATCGCTTACGCGATATCGTAACTTAGTTGAGATATTGCGTACGCAATATCACGGTCACCTCAAACGCGACTCATCAATGAGCATTCTAGAGAATGTGTAGTTGATCTTCATCAAAGATACACCAACGAATTAGGCCATCAACACACACCTTGTAGAGGTGTCCATTGATTTCCATGAAATATTTGGCTCAATGAAGAAATTGTTGCTTCTATCTAAAGTCGAGATCTTGTGGAACCTTCTGAGTGAGAAGATAAGTGAGGATGCCATTATACCATGTTGTTTCTACAAGTGTTTGTTCACTTATTGCTCTTGTAAAGAGGAGTTCATTTGAAAATTAATTAGAGAGTGGGCTTTCCTCCTTTTTATTATCCCATCTTAAGCAAGAGAGGTGGTTAGCGACCATATTCTTAGTCCCTTTTCAATCTACCATTGTGAGATCGAATTCCTACAAGATCATAAGCCACCGTATGACATGGGGGCTCATCATTGGCTTATTCATGAGAAAGCAGATTACACTATGGTCTGTGCACACAAATATTTTGTAGCCAAGCACATAGTGCTTGAACTTTTCCAGAGCATACACCACTACCATTAGTTCTTTTTCTATGGTGGTGTAATTTAACTATGCTCCCGCAATGCTTTAGCTTGTGCAGTGGATGCAGTATGGACATTTCTTATCATCCATCTACATGAGCACTAGTCCCAAGGAGTAGTTAGATTCATTTGTCATGATATGGAAGGGTCTAAACCAATCTAATTCTTGTAGGATTGGTGTTTTTATGATTTTCTCTTTTAATTAGTGGAATGAATGTTCACATTCCTTGGTCCATATGAAAGGTGCATCTTTCTTTGTAAGCTCTACCAACAGTTTTGCGATCTTAGAGAAATTCTCTATGAATCGTCAGTAGTAGCCAATGTGTCCAAGGTATGACCAAACCTCTTTAACAGTCTCTAGTTAGTGTGTTATTCCTTGGATGACCCTTATCTTTTTTGGTTCTACCTCAATCCCTTTTTGTAAAATTCAATGCCCTAGCACAATGCCTTCTTAGACCATGAGATGGCTCTTTTGCCAGTTAAGCTGCAAGCTTTTTTCAGCACATCTCTTCAACACTTGCTCAAGGCGATCCAAGGCTTACTCAAATGTAACTCCATAGGTGGAAAAGTCATCCATGAAGACTTCTACACCACTACTGATCTATTGTTGAAAGATACTAAGGACTATGAGTTGAAATGTTGCAAGGGCATTGCACAAACCAAATAGCATCTTATAATATGCAAAAGTCCCATAGGGACTCGTGAATGTTGTCTTGGCCTAGTCTTCTAACGTAATTTGGATTTGGTTATAGCTATAACCATCTAAGAAGCTATAATAACAATGCCCAGATATGTTGTCCAACACTTGATCCACAAATGGTAATGAAAAATGATCTTTAAACATTGCCATATTTAATAGCCTGAAGTCAATGCAGACTTGCCATTTTCCATCTTTCTTTGGTATAATTATGAGTGGGATAACCCACTTACTATACACAATTGGATAGATGAACCCCACCTTGAGAAGTTGTTCAATTTTCTCTTTAATTATCTACTTTAATTTGGGGTTCAGGTGCCTCTACAACTATCTTCTAGGCTTCATGGTAAGGTCAATGTAAATGCAATATTGGCATATCCTTGGATCAATTCCTATTAGCTTAGGATAGGACCAAGCAAAGGCTGTTGGCCATTTTTTAACTACCTTCAACAACTTTTCTTTTTTTTTCAAGAGAAATTTTGGCATTAAATATGATTAGTTTACCATTATTTAAAAATTCATATTCCATGCCAATTGGTAAAGTTTTTAGCTCTAGGGGCTCCTGCTTGAAGTTATCATGGATTTCCAACTCTCCCCCATAGGTATCATCATCTTTGTTAGAGAGTTGAAAATGAACTTCTTCAATTTTGTCCATGCCTTCAACATAAGCACATGTTAGGCTCTCAATTGGTTCTATACATAATGTGCTACTATCTGAGTCAGCTATCAACCACTGGGTGCCCTCTTATTTTGTGGTTGTTGTATACAGACACCTTTGAATATTGATTTCTTATGCACACTAATTACATGTTTTAATTTATGTACTTTTGATGGAGTAAATCTTTTGCACATAATTGCACCCATTATCACTATACCCGATGCATGAAATATGCTTCTTCTTGATTTTGCCCAATTCATTTACTTTGGATATTTCTAGAGATAGGTCCCTTATGCCCATACATGCATCAATTGTGCTTAACCAAGCTCTTCCCATAATGATGGGGAAATCACTTTTGCAATTTTTAACCTTGATCACCAACAAATCAATAGGATAAGACCACCCACAAACTATGGTCACAATGTCCTCTACTAATCTTGGAGGGATAGTAATTAACTAATCTACGAATTCTAAATGGATGTTGCTCTTCTTGAGAGGTGGTAGGTTCCAAGCCTTGTACATGTCATGGGAGATGAGATTAACTTTGGAACCAGAGTTAAGAAGAGCCTTGAATGGATCATGTCTAGCGATCTGCAAGTAAATGAGTGGACTCCCTAGGTTAGATCTTTTTGTGGGAAGATTGTCAGCCTTGATCTAATCAAAAATAACATGAGTTAGCATCACAGTGCAAATCCGAGCTGGCACTTGGTTTGAAGGGCACTCAAAAGTATTTGATGTAGAGGATGAGGGTGTTGAAGATGTGAGACGATCAGCTGGACTAGGTTGTGAGGGTTGAAGAGGACTGTTGGATCAAAAGAAAAGTCTTTTTATAGATCAATTATCTAAACCACTCAGCTGGAAAGCTAGTTGTGAATGTACAACCCTTGTAACATTTTGTTGTTACGGCTATGGAGGAATCTCACCCTGCATGGATGGAGCAGGAGGTAACTTGGTTGAAGGTAGAGGTGTGTGTGCAGATGAATGTGGAGGGTGGTATCGATATGGGTTCTCCTCCTAAACAAATGGTGAATGTGTTATACTCCGGAGGGTCATAGTGATGTTGAAATAAGATATGGCTTATAGAACTTCTTGGGAAGAGGGGTTGCTGAACATAATACCCGTATGGATTTGGTTGCCTATAGGGGTACTGTGGTCTTGGTGGTGCAATTCTCCATGATTGTGGTTGATACCACTATTGTTATTGTTCATAAGGTTGTGGAGGAGCTCCACTTGGGTAGTAAGCTTGTTGTTGTTGGTGGAACTACCTTGGATTACCTTGAAGATAAGGCAATCGTCTAGGTGCTTGCCTACATGCTAGTCAAGGATTNAGATAAGGCAATCGTCTAGGTGCTTGCCTACATGCTAGTCGAGGATTCAATGCATACACCCTAGACTCTTGTAAGTGTGACACCATAGGGCAAAAACCCTTTGAATGTTTGTATTGATAGATGTCATAATCATTTTCATCATCAAAGTCAGTTTTCACAACTTCTTCTATACAGCATCTTTGCCCTTACCTCTTTAGTAGGCACGTTCAACTCCTTTTCATCTTCTGTGGTTACAATCACTATTTTGCTCTTTGGATTCTTCATCGATTTTCATAGTGGGTTGAAATTTTTCATCCAAAGAGTCCTATAATTTATCAACCTTTATTGAAATATCAAAAACAGAGTTTTGGATGGGCAAGGTTTTCCTATTCACCACTTCATCAAGCAATGACTCCTCATCATCACAAAATTAGAGCTCTCATTTCCTGATGGAAGGGTCCCTATTATACTCTTCTACATTTTCCCTTTTTTGTAGCTCACCTTCCTCTTTTGCTACTTGCTTAATTATCCTTTGGATCTAATGAGCTCTCAGTTCAGACAATCTTCCTTGTAAATACAACCCCCAAGTGTTCTTTTAGTTTCTGCTTTCAGCCCATCTATGATGTGACGAAGTTATTCCCTCTGAGAATAACCATAGCCAAGACATTGGTGTAAGAGTGAATAGTATCTATCAATGGTGGCATCCAAGGATTCATGTATTCCTTGTATTTATCCTTGGATTTGCCTTCTTAGATTAGACACTCTAGAGTACATTTGATATTTGTCATTGAATAACTCCAACATGGTACTCCATCAATGAATGGATTTCGATTCCAAGGATCAATACCAGCTTTCAACTTCCTTGATGAGTGCTCAGAGAAGAGTTTCAGTTTCTTCTATTCATTTTCTATGTTCTGTAAGGCACAAGCATCATGGAAAGCTTGTAGATGTGTTTGCAAATCGAAATTGTATCCCCCCTCAAATCTTGGGATATTATTCATGTCTAAGCACTTGATTCAGCTATCTTTCCTATGCCTAGTTGGAATTCTAACTACCTCTGCAATGTTGAGCATACTTCAAGTCACCAACAGAGGTTCATCATCATCACTGCATCAATGATGCCGATGATGGTTTCAGCCACCCCTTCGATCTTGGTGCTTCATGGTCATTGTTGTCTCATTGATCACCTTCATCATGATTATTTCGATAATGACTTCTATGAGAATTGTCAAATGAAGAGGAATGTTTGGAATTGGATGAAGAGGATAAAGAGGAAGGTGGACCACCACCACCACT
>MNCI01031914.1:64771-82244 GCA_015680685.1 Gnetum montanum
CAATGCCCAACTTTTTAAGGGTTTGAAACAACATCCCAAGCACAGATCGATCGAGGGGTAACATAATGTTGCCCTCCATATCATGCCATCACAGCTATTCATCCTAATGTAGGATGAAGGTGAGGTTCGGTACATACTCATCTAGATGAGTATATACCACTTTGCATTTCTATGGAACCAACAGTTTAACATCTTCATGCTTGTGAGAAGAAGAAGACATTTTGGAAAACAAAATAAAATTATTAGTGTGCTTTTATGATTCTATGTATAGCGGGAATGATATTGACCTTGAGGTTTGTACAATGATATTAATGGTATTCACTTAAACCTAAATAGCACACATTTCAACAAACAAAGTTCTCGACAATAGTGCCAATGATGAGCAACGAGGTACCCCTACGTCCAACCATACAAATCACAAGCATTCATGCGTGATCCAGTCAAATTCTGCAGACTTTGTAGTTTCCAATGCACTAGTCTTCTAGGAAGTGAATCTTTGCCTCAAGGTCAATCGTTGTCCTCCCAATTACACTTGTGGCATACACTGGTATGGTTAAGTGTAATTGAGGCACCTGATTTTTATCATTTTATATTTTATGGTTTGATGTTCAAAGGTAGATAAAAGTAATTAGATTAACTAATTAACTAATGTCTAACTAGTCCTAACATAAGCATCCGATCCCACCCTCCGCACATGTCCTGAACCCACATATTCATTGCTTGGTTACCAAGTGCTATGCTACTGGGCATACCAAGCAATAACACTACTAGGATTACCAAGTGAATATGTGTTACGCTTGAAGCGATCATACTTATATACCTAATCTATCTTGCTTAATCACTTCATTAACTTAATTACTCGAAACATTTAATAAAGCATTAAAAGCATTAAATAAATAATTGAAAACAATAAATGCATAAACAAAATATTTAATCTATCCAAAGTGCTTAAAGGTTTATCATAAAGCTCATCTTTATTGCCACACACACTGTTATGCTTAGGTAAAACAATGCTCAAATAAAGATTCGTACACAATGATTCCTGTTGCAGGCACTTGGGAGGAAAATTCTAACTCTTAATTAAACAAACTACAAGAGCTTCACTACTAAAAAATCTCTATTACTATAAATGCAATTGGTAGGCACATATTTATAGCCAAAAATAGACACTATATCAATGGGGCCTTGTCGACAAGGCCTAATCAACAAGGCCGCATTGACGAGGCCTCATCGATGCAACCAACCAAGCTGCAACTCATCAGTTACCAAGCACTACACTACTAGGCATACCAAGCAATAACACTGCTGAGATTATCAAGTGAATACACATTATGCTCGAAGTGGTCATAGTTATGTGTTTAATCTATCTCACTTATTTTACTTAGTTGCTTCATTATCTTAATTACTAGAAATCAGTTAATAAATAATTAAAAATAGTTAATAAATCTTTAAAACATTTAATAAATAATTGAAAACATTAAATGCATAAATGAAATATTTAATCTATCCAAAGTGTTACAAGGTTTATCAAAAAGCTCATTTTTATCACCACACACTATCGTGCTCAGGTACAACAATGCTCAAATAAAGATATGTACACTCAATGACTCCTGCTACAAGCACTCAAGAAAAATATTCTAGCTCTCAAATGAACAAACTATAAGAGCTTTACTACTACTAAAATCTCGATGCCATAAATGCGACTAGTAGGCATGCATTTTTAGGCAAAATACATACACTACATTGACGAGGCCTCGTTGATGCATGATACAATGCATTGACGAGGCCTCGTTGATGCATGATACGATGCATCGTCGAGGCCCAGTTGATGAGGTCACATCAACGAGGCTTTGTTGACGCAGCCAACAAAACTGTGACTCATCAATAATGTTCCCATGTTTTTATTTCTTTTCCATTAATGGGAACTATCCATTATGGTAAGTGTGTTACTTCCATTCCTATTTTAAATTCATGATGATCATCCTTTTTGTAATTATTAAGTGCATAACTTTCATTTGTAAATGATGGTAATTATGCTAGTTCAATGAAATAATAATTAATATTTTTAAGTTATGTCTGCATATAAGGTTATTTAGTAAAGCATCATGCAATTGATTAGAGTATGTAGTTCATGGGTTTGCAAGTCATATGTTGAATTCCAATGGGTATGTTAATTTATTACATTGTTATACTTAAGTTCTACAAAATGTTTGTGTTGGCTATATGTACAAGGGATACATATAGTCATCTAGTTAGTTCAACAATGAGATAGTAGCCTAGTCATAAGACTCTTGATTTGAAAGTTCCAAGTCATGGGTTTGATTCTAGTAGGTAATGCTAAGTTATAAAGTTCTAATTGAACTATATTTTTAAAGGTGTACCTATATTACAATTATACATGGTTGAGAATAAAGAAAATGGTACTATAGATACAAATAAAATTTCCCCATCTCTTATTGTAGAGATATGAAGATTTTTTAAGTTTACCTCTCAAGACATATAGCCCAATAGCCAACAAGATACATTATAAGAATTTTCCCAAGGAAAAAAATGAGCTAATCATTTGAGCTATGTATCATTGATAAAGTTGGAAATATAAAATAATAGTATCCAATTTACCATGGATATAGGAGAGTATTGGAAACAAAAACAAGTATAGGTACACCCAAGACGTGTAACCAACATGACACTTTAGAAAAATTTAAGAATATACAAGTGTTAGGTTCACATAACCCTTGGATTGAAGCCATGACTTTCACATCACAAACCACATACTTTAACCAAGAGACTTATAATGGATATACATTAAATCTGCAATAATTTTGTAGGATATTCATTCTGGATAATTAAATTATGAAAGTTAAGAAATGAAATACCTTGTTAGTTAAAGCTTTTAAGTTATATCATACACATTTCAAACCATCTATACTCCATACATGTTATAATATTTATATATTTTGATGTTTCCATTTCCCTTTAGATATCATCATCATTGTCCTAGTCTTGCCCTAAATAAAATAAGGTTGACTATAGGAGTGGTCACTTTTAGCATTTGCATATATGTTATTACATCCTTATTTATTTATAATTTTTATACATCATCTTTAATTGTTTGCTTTCTCCATGTAATTTTTAATCTTTAAAGTACTATGTGACAACCTTTATTTACAGTAATTACTAAACCATTATTGAAATTACTAAAATAAAGGCCCTAAAAGCCTTTTCTTTTACCTAATTATGTAATTCATTACGTAAGTTCACGTGGCAGCAACACATTTTCCGACCAAACTCACTGCCTGGGAGATGATAAGGATATACCTTTAAATTGTTTTAATAATTTCAATAAACTACGACAGAATATTGTAGATTTAATATTCCTTTTTTGTTTTTTCCTTATTTTCGATTAAGCATGTTCATGTTTGACTTTTGTGTTTTTCCATACAGAGGAAGAAAAGCTTTCCAAGGAAGCAAATAGTGAGATTTTTCCAGGAATGAGAAAAGGCCCGCCACACCCTACTTTTGTGGTTTGTGGGCACAGCACAGCCCATCACGGATAATGAGCTGCCGCTCAAGCAGGCTTTTTAATATGCCTCTTTTTCGCGGGCTCTGCATTCAACCAGCTTCCCTTACAGACACAGTTTTTAGCCTTGGCCGCTGTCCTTGATACGTAATGGAGAAGCATAACCTCATCGGTGCATCCATGGCAGCTTTCACAATCTGGCTTTTGTTGTTGCGGGTGCTCTGCTTTTACAGCAGCAGTGGAAACACAGCGGCTGCTGGTGTTAATGAGAATGAGAGTGGTTTCGTGTCTGTTTTGGGAGATCCGGGCATGACGAGCAAGCGTGTAAGAGTGGCTCTTGAGGCCTGGAATTCCTGCAACGAAGTTGGACAGGAGGCTCCCAGAATGGGCAGCCCCAGATACGCCGACTGCACCGATTACATATGCAACGGTGAGAGAGAAATTGTGTTGTGGCTGTTAATACTACTTGTCCTTGTAAGTTTATTTTGCTGTTTCTCTGCGGGTTCTTTTGCAATGTAGAAACTGCATTTACTGGTTCAGAAGATCCTGATTCTCTGCTTGCGAGCCACTGTATCCCTTGTCGGCGAGGATGGACAAAACAGCCATCTTTTTTTACGTTCCTCTGGGCTGAAAGCTTTTGCGAATTTTGCAGATTATTTGTCGTTCACGCTTTTTGGTACAGATACTAGTCTAGAAGTGGCAAGTAGCTTTTCTATTTCCCGTCCGGCTTCAGCCTCATGGTCAGTCACGGGTCACGATTCAAAAGCTACAGGTCACAACATAACAAACATGTTCAGCTAGACGACTGTAGATTTTATAACATTGAAATTGACTTTGGAGGATTTGAGTGAAAATTTAAAATGAGATTGTTGATGCATAAATTTTGGATGGATTAATACCATGGGAAAAAAGTCAAAAAACTCATTGGAGGAGACTATTGCCCAAGGTGCCTCCTGTATGAGTACCAAACCAAGAATAGTCTCATTTGGAGATGGCTACGTAGCCTTTTGAAACTAATGAAAAAAACATAAATTGTAATTATACTGTGTCTGAAATTCAAGAATACAAAAGGTAACCAAAATAAATTTTCTTTGGTTTCTGCTCCCACCATTCACAGGAGATAGCCAACAATACTTGTAGCTGTCAAATAAGGGAGAAAGGAAAAGAAGAAGCTGAATGAAGACATATCTCTAATGCATAGACAGAATGCACTCCGTGGCCAAGAAAGAGAAATTTGTCCTTATTTGAAGAACCTACTATGGATGTACCGCCCGCCCGCCAAAAATAGAATGAAATTGTAAAATCCGCACCAGCAATTGCTACTATCTATTGCTGCAACACTGTAGCATAGAGAGAGAATGCGCTGCCAAATCTCATTGTGTTGTTGCAGCATAGAGAGAGAATGAGCTGCCAAATCTCGTTGTGTTGTTATGTACCAGTAGAGATGTTGCTATCTACAATCCTACATTTGCCACCGTCATCAGTCTGCCTTGGAAAAAGAAAATTGTTGCTTTTTGATTTTCTACCGAGATTCTTGACCACCTGTCATTGCTGACTATTGCCCCAAAAAAACAAAAGAAGAAAGAGAGAAAACGGTCGTTATCTATTGGTTTTTTAGCACCTCGAGATCCCTGCCCATTTGTGTGTGCCTCACTCAAGAAAGACAATTGTTCAAGAAGAGAGCTTGATTTGTTAAGGAGGCCCTTGCTCTTCTCAAAGACGATTCATCTTTTCTCTGCAATCCTTTACTTTATAGCTGCTTGCTAGTGACGTTTCACCTTTACTTTATAGCTGCTTGCTAGTGACGTTTCACCTCTCTGCAAGTGAGTCTACCTTCCCACATACTAACATTGCTCGGTGAATCAGCATATGATTTTACAAAACAATTTTGTTGATCATGGCTTGTGCGATAGCATAGGGATGGTTAACCACAACAAAGATTATTCATTGTGATTTTACACATGTGAATGGCCTGCTTTGATGATTTAGATATTTAATACGTGGGTCGAAATTCGTCCGCGTAAATACCAGAGTAGTGGCGGACAAACTTGACAGGTACAGAGGCAGAGCTTCCAAACCGTTCTAGCGATTAAGGTGCCTGCTTATTTTTAATATCCAATAAAGATCTACAGCCTTTTTGGTCGTCGTTGCATTAATGTTTCTTGGGTAGTAAAATGAACGCTACCGTGTGCGGTAAAGAGTAATCAAAGTACTTTTTGACAGATCAACAACCCTTGACTTCTTTATTAAATTACCGAATGCATCGCACGACAAGTGGAATGTAATTCTTCCTTCTATGGTTTAATGTTCTTCGTTGCTTTCAAATGTCCCGAATTTTCCAGGCCACAGCATTTCGTTGTTTAAAAGCGCATTATGTATTCATCTCTAAGCAAGCAGTTTTCGTGCACATGACTGTGTGCAGATCATGTTTTGGAGAATTCAAGTGCATGCATTTCTCGGAAGGTGAACGAATTTGACAACTCATTGGGAGCAGGGCAGCCATTCAAAGACACTGAATTCAACAACTTCAATCTGAGCAATGCAGACGAATATGCAGTGCACAAGGAGCTTTATCTGGGAAAACTGTCACAAGTTGGTGGCGACGGAAATGGAACCGATGATCCCTGGCAATTCTGGATGGTGATGTTGAAGAATGGCAATTTCGATACAGAATCGGGGCTCTGTCCCAACAATGGCCTGAAGGCTGCTCCATTTAGAGCGCCTGGAAAGTTCCCCTGTTTTGGAAGAGGGTGCATGAATCAGCCTTTGGTATACCACCTGCCATCCATAATTCAAGAGGGAACGAGCGATTCTCTGACTGGCAGTTTCTATGGCACTTATGATTTGGACGCTGACATAAGCAAAGGATTTGCAGGCACTTCTTACTTTTCTGTGAAATGGGAGAAAAGTGAAAGCAGCAGTTGGGTTTTCCACCATGTTTTGAAGACCTCCAAAAAGTATCCATGGCTCATGCTCTATCTCCGTGCCGACGCTACCAGAGGCTTCTCTGGCGGATACCACTACAACACCAGAGGCATGATAAAAAAGGTACCTATAAATCTTTGCCACTGCCATTGCACGGTAAAAGCTAGAACAAGGACTAAAGAGATGCAATATATCGATGATGAGATAATTACCTTGCATTTAAATTTTAAACACCGAGCTTATAAGCGGGAATTAGAATTTCTTTGTTACTATCTTTGCTTTAAGAATTTATTGAATGAGACGAATACATTTCCAAAGTAGGAAAGAATATGGCAAAGCTTGTAGACTTTTGACAAAGTTCCTGCTGTAGATCACGGTTTTTTGACTCGGTAATGTTTGGGAATATCTAATTAATTATAAAGTGCAGATAGAAAGTTAAATACGGAAGTGTCCTGTTTAGCATTGTGATTATCAAATTTGGACTTCAACATCTCCAACGCAAAATTTTTCTAGGTGTTGAGATTACACTCTCTACTGCCATAGTTTGTAGTTAAGCGTAGTCAATACAAAGCCTAGTTTTGCAATTTTTTATAAGTGTCAAGCCAACCGTTGCAAAATTTTCTAAGTGCTAAGACTACGCTCTCCACTGCCCATAGCATAATTATGCCCATAGCATAATTAACACAAAGGTCAATTTTGCAATTTTTTCGAAGTGTCAAACCAACAGTTGCAAAATTTTGTAAGTGCTGAGATTATGCTCACCACTGCCCCATAGTGTAGTCAAGTGTAGTCAACATGAAGGCCCAACTTTCATAGATTTTTCTAAGTGTTGAGACTACGCTCTCCACCAACCTAGAGCGTAGTCAAGCGTAGTCAACTGAAAGCCAATTTCCACAAGTTTTGACAAGTGTTGAGACAGTGCTTACCCTCAGGAGTGTAGTCAGCCTCCTGTGAAGAACGTAATTAGCACATAGTCATATTTTGCAAAATTTTTCTAAGTGTGTGACTACATTCTCCCCCACTCCAGAGTGTAGTCAAGCGTAGTCAACCAAAACAACCTTCAAAGGCCTTCACAATGTAGCAACAGCATTCAACTCAGCTCCAACTCACCTTTGGCAAATGTAGTTAGCAAAATGCATCTTTTTTGTATCCCTTTTGATTCCAAAATTATAACTACGCTCAACCCCACACAAGATGGTGGATAGTGTAGTCTCGAAGCATAATCTTCAAAGTTGCATTTTTTTAAGTACATTGTGGTCCTCTCGGTGCATATACATGCACTTGGCAACATAGTCACAGTTTCTTAGCCTCACAGAATCCAACAGAGTACAACAAAGCACAACACCACTAACCTCAATGGAAAGCATAGTTGGGTGACAGCATAGCTCCAACTGTCCCACTGTCCCACTGCAACATGGTAGCCATCTTGCAGTTTTTGCTAACCCTAGGCCTATAAATACCTTTGCCCTCAACGTTTTCGAGGTTGGCAAAATTGAAATAGGTTGGCAAATTTGAAGCATTATACATTTCAGACTTGCAAACCTAAGCAGAGGCACAAACACCATGAAGGAACATCAGCCTTCATGGCCAAACATGGCCAAACACCCCAAGATTGTGACTACACTGTTGACTTTGCTTATTGAACACCGCCACCTTATCACCCCTTTTGGAGTTTTAACTACACTTAACCTTATTTGGCGTAGTGTTTCTCTCTCTCTCCCTTTCTCTGCATTTTTAGCATTTTACTTGCATTTTCAGCATTTTATTTACATTTTTTACCATTTTAACACATAGTTGTGCTTGGGTGGCAGACCCTGTGCATTGACACCTTCGTTTTTTACCAAAAACCTGACTACGCTAGACCCCATTGACACTGTTGACACCGCACGAACACTTAGCAACGTTTTGCATCAGCATCACAGCTAACCACATTGCACCCCGATTACATCCAGTAAGTCTTAGATCAACAAAACCGTTTAAGGAACCCGTCTCTGCCTCCAGCAAGCCCTCACACGGATTCAGGGTTAGGCTATGCACCCGTCGACGTGAATCTCGGTGTTCCAGCCCTTGACATTTTCTTTCAGGGTTAGGCTATGCACCCGTCGACGTGAATCTCGGTGTTCCAGCCCTTGACATTTTCTTTCAGGGTTAGGCTATGCACCCATCGATGTCAATCTCGGTGTTCCAGCCCTTGACATTTTCTTTCGTTACAGTTACATTTCTCCAATTTGTCATTATCTGTTGAATGGATTTGTTAACAGTGTTTGATGGATGATGCAATCTGTATTGTTGTTGATGCAGCTGCCAAAGTCCCCAAATTTTAAGGTCCGTCTTACACTGAACATAAGCAAAGGAGGAGGCCGCAAAAGCCAGTTTTACCTTATGGACATTGGCAGCTGCTGGAAAAACGATGGGAGCTCCTGTAATGGAGATCCTACAACTGATGTCACCAGATACAGCGAGATGATAATAAATCCAGACACCCCAAATTGGTGCAGACCAGAATCCCAGATAAATTGCCCACCATATCACGTGACAGTGAGTGGCAATAAGATCTACAGAAATGACACCCGAAACTTTCCATATGCTGCATATCACCTCTACTGTGCTCCAGGAAACGCACAACTCTTGGAAAAGCCTATTGATATCTGCGACGGCTTCAGCAATCCTCAAGCTCAAGAATTGCAGCAGCTGTTGCCACATCCCGAGTGGGCAGTGCATGGCTACCTGGAAAAGAGTAGTCAGGGATGGATAGGTGATTCAAGAACTTGGGAACTGGATGTGGGTGCGCTGTCCAACAGACTATACTTTTACCAGGTAATTTTAAACACGCTATTTTCAGTTAAGTATATCACTTTTCTTTGAAACAGTCGTTGGGCATTAGCGCCAAAAGAGGTTAGACTTCTACTTAGGCAACTTCGTTTCCTCATATGCAAATCAAAATCAAATCTCCTATTGATTACCATATTGACCATTTCATTGGGTTCTACATGTCAGTCCACGTCTATCAGTGTTGGGCAGTTGAGCCCTGCGATCTGTCAGTGTTAGGCAGTTGAGCCCTGGGACCTTGCTGTTGTCTGTTGCAGCAATAATTTTATTAAATATCAATCATATACCCATACTAGATGATAAATCCCTTGTGCCAAGGTTAGGCATTGGAGTAAATCACCTGATACAGTTGGATGCTAATATGTGTTTTACTTTTAAGGTTAAAATTTGAATGAATTGCAATAGCAATACTTATGTATCGTTGAAGCATGAATAACCGTATAGTGATGATTGCAGGATCCGGGTACAGAACCAGCACCTAGATACTGGACCTCCCTGGACGTGGGCACCGAAATTTATATCAGCGACGAGGACCAAATTGCAGAATGGACCCTTAGCGACTTCGATGTTATTGTCCCTAAGGCTGCCAATATTTAAAAATGCAGTCATCGCTGCTGCAATTTTCTACCGAGGGGTTGGCTAATAAGGCAAATAATGAAATTATTTGGAAGTAAAATTTATTAAAAAAATTTTAAAACTTTCAGATCCTGTTTGATCCGCTTCCCCTTCCATAACATCTCAGACTCGTGCGATTTGAGGGTAATCTCGTCTAAAGCAACATATACTTGCGAGCAGATGATGACATTCAAAAGCAGCATTGCTTATTATTGTACCTTACCATTTTTTTCAAAAAGAATGCAATCGGTCTTCAGACCTTTTTGCTCTTTGGATGTGTTTCTGAAATTGTTCCTTGCTTTTTTTTAACCTAGAGCACTATTCTAAATACTTTGGAAAAAACTGTTTTCGGAAGAAGTTTGTTCTTGAGATGCCGTGCACCTGTTTTACTTTGTCCTGGCTACCTCTTGCAAGAGTAGTTTCACAGGAGTCTTGTCATTTGTTTACGATAAATGTCTGTCGTGATGGACTTCAATGTAAATATCATGATAACAAAAAATTTGATACCTGAGAAACATCTTTCACAATATTTCACCGCTGGCAGATGTCATGTCTTGGGTGTCCTTCCCTGTTGCCTTGCAGGAGAGGTAAAGCAAACCCTTGGTGAGAGATAAAGCAAAACCCTTGGTGAGTGTTGTCAAAACCACTTCAGCAAAGAGCAATGGGCAAATATGTTTATTGAACGGTGCAGCGGAGTCCCTCTTTGAACAAGGATGATATGTCGAATTTATGATGATATTGAGTGGGATTACTTTTTGAAACGTGAGTATACTCGATGATGAAAGAAGTCCTTTCAATGGGCCGTGGCCTTTTGTATATACAAACTTCTTCAATACGTTTTTAATGTTACGCTAGATACAAACTTCTTTAATATATTTTTAATCGTATCCTGCCAAAATATGTCATAATCTACCATGCTTATGCTGCCCGCTGGGGTCTCGGGTTTCGGCAATGGTCAAAACAACGGGGACAGGCACCCGCGGTTTAGGGATGTCTAAATCTGGGTTTTTTGGGGAGTTCTGGGTCTACTCTGGTCTAAACCTGGTTACTGGGTTTTCGGTGGAGTTGTGGGAGAACCTCTTGAAATTGGGTCATGTCCTAGCTTTCAACAACCCAACAGCTCAGTCATGGATCATTTTACAGCTTTCCTTGTTAAAGTTCTCGGTCAAAGACGAGGTTCTCCTTGAAATTGGCACAACCCAACAACGGCTCAGTTGCTGGGTTTTCCTTTAAAGTGGGACTCAAGATTCTCCTTGCAATTGGGTCGTAGCTTTTGAGATCCCAACCGGTAAGTTAAGGATAACCCAATCTTTTAAAAGATGCTTAAAAAATAAAAAAGAAGAAAAATTATAGGATAATTTGCATATGCTACCAAAAATAACGGTAAGAATAAAGCCATGTAAAATCTTTCACTAACGTAGTGTCTCTCTATTTGTAATGTTAACATGATCTTAGAACAGGATTTGTTAACAAAATGTCCCCGCGGATAAGGGTAAAATAAGCAAAGCCTTGTTTTTAACTGCAAAGTTTGTTATATTAAAATGCAACAGTTTGTAAATTTGGAATCACTAAATGCAAATTTCTTTAGAACATGGCAAAGGTGCCAACTTGTCCTCCCTCAGGAAAAGCCTAGTCTTACTTTATAAAATAAGATCAAGAAGTTTTTTCAAGTTTTTTCAAGAATGTAAACTCAAAAAAGTACTTAAGAATTTTAAGCTTTTTGAAGAATTTAGGACATGAAAAATGTGTAAAGAATTCGAGAATTTTAATGCTCTCGATAAATCCATGAATCCCACTACATCTGTTCCTCATTCTCAATCTCAAATCTGTTCCTCATTCTCAATCTCAAATCCTATATTCCAGCTCTTGATATCTATAGATCCCACCATATTTTTTCTCTGGATCATTTTATAAAAACCATGACTGGTTGTTTACTATTTGTTTACAGGTAACAAATGAAACTAACGCATAGAACATTTAAGAAACTACCGCATACAAAAAATCATCCCAACAAAAAGGAAGATTAGAGCATGCTTAAAAATCTTCCTAGATTCAAAAACAAACTTCAAGGAAAAAATTTAAAAAATTATTATAAACAGCAAAAATTTATTAAAAACATAAATTCCACCTCAGAGATTCCCTGGTTCATCAAAAAATGCATTACTTCAAAGAGAAAAGCAAGGCATCAAACATACACTTGCAAAAACGAATTTTTTCCCGACTTATATCTCCACTTTTTAACAGTCACCTACCAAGATCGGCCCCTTTATCTACACATTTAAACAAAAGATAAACGAAAACATAGAACGCTTAAGGAAACTATATATATAGAAGCTTAAGTAAAACTTCCAATATCTATACCAATTCAGCCAAAATAAATAATATGATAATCTGCAATATGTTATATTATCCGTAAACATAATAGTTCATGATTTACGTCCAAGGTCTATGGAATTCAAACAAACAGTATATAGACAATCCAAAAACTATCAACGACACCGACAAGCTTGCCCCAGTTTATTTAATATAAGTTCGGGCTTCGACCACCTATGACCATTTTTTAAAATCCGCCACGCAGGCGCAGCACCAAATGAAGGGTAGACTCTTTCTGAATATTGTAATCAGCAAGAGTGCGTCCATCCTCTAGCTGCTTACCAGCAAAGATCAGCCTCTGCTGGTCAGGAGGGATACCTTCCTTGTCCTGAATCTTTGCCTTCACGTTGTCGATGGTATCAGAACTTTCAACCTCCAGAGTTACGGTCTTCCCAGTAAGAGTCTTGACAAAGATCTGCATTCCACCCCTCAGACGAAGGACAAGGTGAAGGGTAGATTCCTTCTGAATGTTATAATCTGCAAGGGTGCGGCCGTCCTCCAACTGCTTTCCAGCAAAGATCAACCTCTGCTGGTCCGGAGGAATACCCTCCTTGTCCTGAATCTTAGCTTTGACATTATCAATTGTATCAGAACTTTCTACTTCCAGGGTGATGGTCTTACCAGTGAGAGTCTTCACAAAAATTTGCATCCCTCCCCTCAAACGAAGGACAAGATGCAGAGTCGATTCTTTTTGAATGTTGTAATCGGCAAGGGTCCTGCCGTCCTCCAACTGCTTACCTGCAAAGATAAGCCTTTGCTGGTCCGGAGGAATGCCCTCTTTGTCCTGAATCTTGGCCTTGACATTGTCGATGGTGTCAGAGCTCTCCACTTCCAACGTGATGGTCTTGCCGGTCAGGGTCTTAACGAAAATTTGCATTCCTCCTCTCAAACGGAGGACCAAATGGAGGGTGGATTCCTTCTGAATGTTGTAGTCAGCAAGGGTCCTACCATCCTCCAGTTGCTTACCAGCGAAAATGAGACGCTGCTGATCTGGGGGAATTCCCTCCTTGTCCTGGATTTTGGCTTTTACATTATCAATAGTGTCGGAGCTCTCAACCTCCAAAGTGATGGTCTTGCCGGTGAGGGTTTTCACAAAGATCTGCATTCTGAATGTTTGAAACCTTCAAACGAAACAATTGCCCTGAAAGGAAGGACCTCAAGTTTGTGAGATCCTGGGTGAAATATCTCAGAAATGCCTCCTAACCCAATCGAGTATATCCACAGCATATAGAAACAATAACTACCAGTTGATATGAATATATAAAACTAATGGACCATCCATGTTGATCGTACGAGAAAGCAAACAACGTTTGATTCGAGGGACAATTTATTGATTAACGCCTGATATAATATCTAGGTTATTTGATTTATACATCCATGTCATGGCCAACGCAACAAAAATTACACCTATGAGCATTAAGCCTAAGAGCAGGTGGTCGCTAAAAAGAAAAGTAAAACAGCTAAATATTCAATCAAACCCTTATATAGAAATCTCGATCTCCAATATTATGGACCAATTGCATCGAACACTGTAAAAGTCATAGAATATTTGGATCAACTGCATCAATAGCTACAAAATCCTAGACGCTAAATATTCGTAAATTGAAAGCTCTGCTGTCATTAGAGAGTAATTAACATCTAAAAAACGTATGTTTATCTAGCTCACAGAAACTGTTATGCAAATGTGTAGGCAATGCCAGTTTCGTACATTAATTCACAATCGAAAACCAATTTCCAATAACCAAACCGTCAAAAACTCACATAAGTCAGAGTAGGAGAAAAGAAACGACAGACAATCTTCAAGGCACGGCAAATAGCATATTACATCATCTAAAAATGCTATATGCTAGAAAAAAACATTAACAAACCCTAGGCGACCTGATTCACTTATAGACAAAAAGAACGAGCCCAAAAACGATCGCTTAAGGCAACGCGCAAATCACACAGAGCGAGGAAAGAAATACAGAGCGAACCAAAAACCAAAAAGAGGAAACAAAGAAATCAGGGCACCTGTGAAGAAGTGCAGACAGTCGAAAATGCCGAGATACTCTGATGAAAGAAAAGCGAGGCCTGCGAGGGTTTATATCGCGCTGGGTAATGGATACGGGACGGTAGCGTGAGCAACACGTCTGCAAGAGATGCGTTGTGGACAGCGAATGAGGTGTAGCCACGTTTTGCTGATGAGTTGTCCAGCCAAGTCAACTCCGTGTACGCAACAAGTGGCGTACATTGCGCTTGTCAGTTTTCTAATTCGACACTGCTCGGCCCGTGCCTGGTTCTTGCAATACGCGGCACGATCAGCATTTAGTTTTTTTTTTTTTTTTCTTTTAACTTTTTACCCTTTTTCGCTGAAGCCACCATCTTCCATATGGCTACTCTTTCAACCCTCCAATTATAATGAGTTCTTTTGGAGGGTTCAAGATGTTAATTTGCCTTGCCTTTCAAAAGACAAAGATGTCTACGGTATTGTGTGTTTGTATTGGGGTCTCATGGAGTTTCTATAGCGTGCCTAAATGCATATGATTATGCATGGTGGGCATGTTGGAGTCCCCGCAAAGTAAGAGACTTACATGTTCAACTTTTCCCTTATAATTATAAGTGCATATCGATGGTTGAAATTGAAAGTGCTTTTTATAATTTTAATTAAATATGTATTTTTGGGTCCTACCCTTGCTTGCAAGTCCATCAACAAGCAAAGGTGGAATCCAACACATAAGCATAGGTGAACACTATTATCATGTGCTTTTGGCTTGGTAACCCCAGGTCAATTCTACTAGGTAGCACTATGTTATAAACTCCTATAAATCTTGAGGTATGCCTATGCTTATTTAACGCTTTAACACCCATATGATCCCATGATGCATTTAGTGCAACTTAAGACATAGCCTAGGCAATTCTAGGAGTTTGAATTCCACTTTGCATTTTTGTTTTGGAATAATAATTACATGTTATGATATTTGCTTATTTTCACAATTCTAAATAATTAGGATAAATCCTCTATAAGTTTGCAAGGTACATATGTAAATTATAAATTTTGTTAAAAGATTGAAAGTCACTAGTACTCTTGGTTTGGTAACTCTAAGTTATGGGTTCAATTTTGATGGGCAATATTGAGTTACAAAGTTCTAATATGACTATATATATTGGGGCTAAACACTATTAAATAAAAAATGTTTCAAATTCCAATACCACCTTTCCAACCCCCTAATTTACAAGTTTAAATTATACTTCAATCAAGGATCATTTGACCAATACGTAGCGTGTTAGCTTTCACTCAAAGTATATGGTAATTTTACATATAATCAAGTTTCAAGCATGATAACCTTCTAATGTATTATAAATAGATTAGTTATATGATCATCATTTAGAGTGATGGTAAGGCGCTAGTTTCTCAAGTCAAAGCCCTAGGTTCAAGCTTAGGTGTAGACATTCGAAGAGGTTAAGCTTTCACTCATCTACCAATCCTCCTAAGACCTTGCTTAGCGGGATGAGCACTAAGGCTCTAGGTAATTGATGAGTGGCGAGGTACCCCTACACTCAACCATACGAAACGAGTGTAGCACGCGTGATTCGGTCGAACTCCGCAGACTAAATGCCTAAACGCCCCATGGAACACTTNTCGGCAGAGCTTTGCTACTTCTAACCTCTACATGGAAATGAGGGGAGTGCCGCCTCTTATTTATAGATTTGGCGGCGGACCGCGATATCGCGTACGTGATATCGCAGGGGACGACGCGATATCGCGTACACAATATCGCAGGGGATGCGATATCGCGGCTTGTGCATATTGCGTCTCATCATACCCCCATGACTGAATGAAAACTCGTCCTCGAGTTCCTTACAATAATATCGGGAAGGTATGGAATTATTGAGAGGAATGGAACTAATGGAATGACATGTGAACGAATCATTATTACAAGACTTGACAAAACTAGTGTTCATGACAACAAGGGTGAACACCTTATTACAATGACATCAGGCCTTTGTTGGAAACTAAGAGAGAAAGAGAGAGGTAGAAAGAAGTGTTGCTGCTGCCAACGCCAAGATTGCGCTTTTCGTTGTCCATCCATAAGCGCGCCATCAATCTTGCTCCTTGCATAGCTACTTCAGCGCTGCTCCATTCCAAGTGTTTGCTCCAAATCCATTCCGTTGTTGTATGATTACCATCTGCACACACAACACAATCATATATTAGCAAGGGTAATTGAATCATTAAGTAATTAATACCTTGCTTCAGTGTAGGTCCATTGGCTAGGTTGTGGTATGGCTAATATGGATCGGGAGATGTAGTAATGATGACTACCGAAGGTGTAGGGGTTAGGAAGAAAATCAAAAATTTTGGGACTAAGAAAAAATCAAAAAAAGTGGGCCCGTACCCCCATGACTAATCGTGAACCTCCGGTAACGTTAGAATGAAGAAGGGAAAGGAGTAAGAAAGATAGATAAAAAGGAACAACTGAAAACATCAGTGAAATGGATGTCAAGATGGGAATGAACAGAATAATAATTAATTGCAAAATGTTAAGGAAAAGAAGTTAACGAATGCACCAAATAGGAATGTCAGTGGGTCCTCCCCAAAGCAGGCGCATGCCGTTAATGCCCTGACAGACCCACATTCAAAGAGTCCGTAGGCTCTGGGAATGTCTTTTAGAACAAGAGTTAAAGTCTTCACTGCAAGAATTTACTGAAAAGAAAACAATGCATCAACCAAAATATATACACTAATGATACAACTGGCCATGAGGTGAACAATGGAGAGAAGGATGGAGAGGAGAGAAGAGAATGGAATGAAATCTTAAGAACAAGGTGGTGTACAGCCCCTTGTGTGTTTGATGATTAATCTGAATTGGCAAGTCTCATTCCAACTCCGGCCTCAAACCAACCACTTCCATCGGCTTCGGATCAATGCATTTGGTTAAACCATCCACTTGGATAACAAGGATGCATCTTCAAAGAGCCACCACCATTCCGATGAAACAAAGGAGGCAATGGGAAGTAAGAAGGGCCTTAGTTAGAGGGAACACTTTTGGTTCCATAACTAGTGCTTGTAGCTCAAATTTTATTTCGTCTAAGGGGTGTGCTTTGAATTATCACTTTCTTCATTTTTTATTTTTTTATTTTTCGTTTTGTGTTTTTATGCATGAGAACCACACCATGCAAAGACTTCTTATTTTTATTGTCTCAGCTTCCGATAATTGGGTAACATCGGAA